>JAJOZX010010928.1:15000-122750 GCA_023014485.1 Bathynomus jamesi
GGTTGTGTCGGGAGGCAGTTTCAGTTTCGGAACAAGGAGATTGTGCTCTCACTGTACAATTCCCTTGTTCGGCCGTACCTGGAGTATGCTGTGCGGTTCTGGTCGCCCACCCTCAGGAGGGATGTTGAGGGGCTGGAGCGAGTGCAGGCGAGGGCCACAAAGTTAATCCCTTCTGTTAGGCATATGGGCTACAATCGACGGTTACGCGCCCTGAACTTGTTTTCGCTTGAAACTCGGAGGCTGCGCGGTCAACTGATCGAGGTTTTCAAGCTCTTACGAGGGTTCAACGATGTCGATTTTAGAAGTATGTTTAGTTTAAATGATAACCCAACTCGCAACAATGGTTGGAAGTTGGATTTGAAACGGTTTAGGACTAGTGTGTGTGGGAATTACGTTACGTATAAGATCTGTGACACATGGAACAGGTTACCTTCGGAAGTTGTGAACAGTTCCTCTGTGGATCAGTTCAAGAAAAGGTTAGACGAAATCTTGCACACTATTTGAGTGTGTAAAGACATTTAGGACCTCAGTCTGCGGAAGTTTCTTTTCCTGTAAAATGGTTGATGTCTGGAACCAGCTTCCCTCAGAGGATGTTTCCAGTCAAAGTATGAATCTGTTTAGAAATGGGCTGGACGGGGTACAGAACGCACTCGTGGTTTGGGATTAAGGCCTTGGAGGGCTCTGCAGGAGTTCGCTTGCTCGGTGTCTCTGTGAGCAAGCTGAGTATAGAGCTATTTGTATGTTCTCCACTTTCCTGTGAGATTTCCTTGGCTGCTTTTCCGGGGTCGGGGTGTTTTTCTTCAACCTTTTCCGTGCCTGCCTCTGGCAGGGAGGGAGCGGGGGGTGGGGGGAGGGCCTTCTGCTTTTCTATCCAGTTTTTGCTGCTGCTGGCATGGTTGAAAGACAAAATTTTTCCCTGGCACCCGTTGCCATTGGTACCTCCTCGGTATGGGCCGCAAGGCCTTTTGAGGTACTTCTTTTCCTTGTAACTCCTTGTAACTCCTTGTAACTCTCTCTCTCTCTCTATATATATATATCTCTCTCTCTCTCTCTCTCTCTCTCTCTCTCTCTCTCTCTCTCTCTCTCTCTCTCTCTCTCTCTCCCCCTCCGCAGGGGGTATAAACTCAGCAGGGGGTATAAAGGTTATGCACGTTCCTTCTGCGTGTTGTAAACTTTATACTTGGGGTGTGACAGCCCTCCGGTCCCGAGTCGTGGATTCTAGAGAAATTGGCTGCCAATTCCTTTAGGTTCTCTCTCTTTCGGGAGGGCGGGTGAAGTCTGTTGTACAAACCTGTCCCGTGGGTTACTAGGACCCCTTCCCATCCCACTCTGTCTTTTTAGCTTAGGTTAGGGATGTTCTCCTCTGACTGGAAAGAAAACTTTTAGTATTGTCTTTTTCTCTACTGTTATGATTAGGACGCTACTGCTATCTCATGCGTGGGAAGAGAGGCTTGGAACCTCTATAAATAACACCATTTAACTTCAGTTGTAGGTAAATATTTAGAGGGATAATAGCGAGTAGGATTGTCGACCATTTGGATTCCTACAAGCTACTTGGGGACTCCAACATGGGTTTAGACGGCATAGGTCGTGTCTCACCATCATGCTCAGTTTTTCTACGTCATGTTGAGTGAGTATGATAAGAGTAGGGAGATTGATTAGAAGGCCTTTGATAAGGTACCTCACCGCCGGCTAATGGCCGAAGTGCGCGCGCTGGGTATTGGTGGGGAAGTAGGTAGGTGGATTGGAAACTGGCGAAAATGCCACAAAGTTAATTGCTTTCGTTAGGCATATGGGCTACAATCGACGCTTATGTGACGCGGTTCAAAGATGTCGATTTTAGAAGCATGTTTAGTTCAAATGATAACCCAACTCGCAACAATGGTTAGAAGTTGGATTTGAAATGATTTAGGACTAGTATATGTGGGAATTATTTTAACACGTTGATAGTTTAAGATTAAAACATAGAAAACTCTGCAGGAGTTCGCTTGCACGGTCTCTGTGAGCAAGGTAAATATAGAGCTATTTATATATTCTCCACTTTCCTGTAAAATTTCCTTGGCTACTTTTCCAGGGTCAAGGTATTTTCTTCAACCTTTTTCCGTACCTGCCTCTGGCAGGGAGGGAGCGGAGGGTGGGGAGAGAGCCTTCTACTTTTCTATCCAGTTTTCTACTACTGCTAGGATAATTGAAAGAAAAATAAACTTTTAATAACAGGAATTAGTTCCTCGGTGGAATAGTTCAAGAAAAGGTTAGACCAAATCTTGCACACTATTTGAGTGTGTAGAAAATTTTCCCTGGCACCCGTTGCCATTGGTACCTCCTCGGTATGGGCCGCAAGGCCTTTTGAGGTACTTCTTTTCCTTGTAACTCCTTGTAACTCTCTCTCTCTCTCTCTCTCTCTCTCTCTCTCTCTCTCTCTCTCTCTCTCTCTCTCTCTCTCTCTCTCTCTATATCAGGAGGCAATTTCAGTTTCGGAACAAGGAGATTGTGCTCTCACTGTACAATTCCCTTGTTCGGCCGTACCTGGAGTATGCTGTGCAGTTCTGGTCGCCCACCCTCAGGAAAGATATTGAGAGGCTGGAGCGAGTGCAGGCGAGGGCCACAAAGTTAATCCCTTCCGTTAGGCATATGGGCTACAATCGACGGTTACGCGCCTGAACTTGTTTTCGCTTGAAACTCGGAGGCTGCGCGGTCAACTGATCGAGGTTTTCAAGCTCTTACGAGGGTTCAACGATGTCGATTTTAGAAGTATGTTTAGTTTAAATGATAACCCAACTCGCAACAATGGTTGGAAGTTGGATTTGAAACGGTTTAGGACTAGTGTGTGGGAATTACGTTACGTATAAGATCTGTGACACATGGAACAGGTTACCTTCGGAAGTTGTGAACAGTTCCTCTGTGGATCAGTTCAAGAAAAGGTTAGACGAAATCTTGCACACTATTTGAGTGTGTAAAGACATTTAGGACCTCAGTCTGCGGAAATTTCTTTTCCTATAAAATAGTTAATATCTGGAACCAACTTCCCTCAGAGGTTGTTTCCAGTCAAAGTGTAAATCTGTTTAAAAATAGGCTAGACAAAGTACTGAACACACTCATAGTTTAAGATTAAACCTCAGAAAACTCTGTAGGAGTTCGCTTGCTCGGTCTCTGTGAGCAAGCTAAATATAGAGCTATTTATATATTCTCCACTTTCCTGTAAAATTTCCTTGGCTACTTTTCCAGGGTCAAGGTATTTTCTTCAACCTTTTTCCGTACCTGCCTCTGGCAGGGAGGGAGCGGAGGGTGGGGAGAGAGCCTTCTACTTTTCTATCCAGTTTTCTACTACTGCTAGGATAGTTGAAAGAAAAATAAACTTTCACAAAATTTTCCATGGCACCCGTTGCCATTGGTACCACCTCGGTATGGGCCGCAAGGCCTTTTGAGGTACTTCTTTTCCTTGTAACTCCTTGTAACTCTCTCTCTCTCTCTCTATATATATATATATATATATCTGTTTTCTATCCAGTTTTTCTACTCCTGCTAGGATAGTTGAAAGAAAAATAAACTTTTACAAATTTTCCCTGGCACCCGTTGCCATTGGTACCTCCTCGGTATGGGCCGCAAGGCCTTTTGAGGTACTTCTTTTCCTTGTAACTCCTTGTAACTCACTCTCTATATATATATCTCTTTCTCTATATATATATATCTCTTTCTCTCTCTCTCTCTCTATATATCTCTTTCTCTATATATCTCTTTCTCTCTCGAAGACAACCTCGTCACTGGCCTCACCGTTGACGAATCATTGGGCGGGAGTGATCACGGTCTTATTAGGTTCCGTGTGTGCGTCCCTCGGTGAGCGTAGTAACTCGAGAGGCGTAAGCTCGATCTCCGGCGGGCGAACTTTGTTAGCTTCAGGGATAGCGTAGGAGAGATGGGGTTAGAGGTTGGCGGCGATGTTGAGGGAGTGTGGAGTCCATTCCGGGACGAGTTTATGGTGCTGCAGTCTGCTACCATACCCTCAAAACCGGTCACCCCTGCTTCAACGCAGCCTAGGTGGTTCAATCTTGACATCGCTTCGGCTATCCGAAATAGGAAAGTAGCGTATAGGAGGGCGAAGGCCAATCGTTCCCACGAGAACACTGAAGCGTATGTCCGACTGTGTAGGGAAGTGAAGGCGAAGGTTAGGCTAGCGAAACGTAACGAAGAACTACGGGTGGCAAGCCTCTGCAAGGGGAACCCTAAGGAGTTCTTCAGTTATGTTAATAGTACTTTGCGGGAGTGTTCACCAGGGAGGATACCCGCGTCATCCCCGAGCCAGGCGTGAGGCACGAAGCTGCTGGCCTGGATAGTGTTAGATGTACCGCGACAGTCGTTGCCGATAGATAGACAAACAGCGTGTTTAAGGCTCCTGGGCCAGACCAGTTTCTCCCCAGAGTGTTGCGAGAAGTGCGCGACCAGGTGGCTCCCACCTGGCTACAGTCTTCAACAAATCGTTGGAGATGGGCCAGGTGCCTGGTGACTGGGGAAGCCAACGTGACCCCTATCTTTAAGAAAGGGGATCACGAAAGTCCAGGGAACTATCGTCCCATTAGTCTCACTTCAGTTGTAGGTAAATTATTAGAAGGGATATAGCTGATAGGATCGTTGACCATTTGGATTCCTACAAGCTGCTTGGGGACTCCCAACATGGGTTTAGACGGCATAGGTCGTGTCTCACCAACTTGCTCGAGTTTTTCCACGTCATGTTAAGTGAGTACGATAAGAGTAGGGCGATTGATATACTTTATCTCGACTTTCAGAAAGCCTTTGATAAGTACCTCACCGCCGGCTAATGGCGAAAGTGCGCGCGCTGGGTATCGTGGGGAAATAGGTAGGTGGATTGAAAACTGGCTGAGGAATAGGCGGCAGAGGGTGGTAATTAAAGGGACTAGTTCGGGTTGGGCCTCGGTCACTAGTGGGGTTCCTCAGGGTTCCGTTTTGGAGCCACTGTTGTTTATCATTTACATAAATGATATCGACGGTGGCATCGTCAGTCGGATCGCCAAATTCGCTGATGACACCAAGCTTGGGGCCAATGTTGGGACGCCCGAAGCGATCGATCAACTGCGTGCGGACCTAGGTCGGATAGGAGAGTGGTCCGAAAAATGGCAAATGCCGTTTAACTTGGGTAAATGCAAAGTGATGCACATTGGCTACGCCAATCCCAAGTCTGACTACTCGATGTTGGGTAGTAATATCGAGGTGACTGATTTAGAAAAGGACTTGGGTGTGCTAATTAGCAGCGACCTTAAGTTTACGAAACAGTGTGTAGAGGTGGAAAAGAAAGCCCAGAAACTATTGGGTTATATCAGGAGGCAATTTCAGTTTCGGAAGGAGATTGTGCTCTCACTGCACCTGGAGTATGCTGTGCAGTTCTGGTCGCCACCCTCAGGAAAGATATTGAGAGGCTGGAGCCAGTGCAGGCGAGGGCCACAAAGTTAATCCCTTCCGTTAGGCATATGGTTTACAATCGACGGTTACGCGCCTTGAACTTGTTTTCGCTTGAAACTCGGAGGCTGCTCGGTCAACTGATCGAGGTTTTCAAGCTCTTACGCGCGTTCAACGATGTCGATTTTAGAAGTATGTTTTTAGTTTAAATGAAACCCAACTCGTAACAATGGTTGGAAGTTGGATTTGAAAAGGTTTAGGACTAGTGTGTGTGGGAATTACTTTACGTATAAGATCTGTGACACATGGAACAGGTTACCTTCGGAAGTTGTGAACAGTTCCTCTGTGGATCAGTTCAAGAGAAGGTTAGACCAAATCTTGCACACTATTTGAGTGTGTACAAAATTTTCCCTGGCACCTTTTGCCATTGGTACCTCCTCGGTATGGGCCGCAAGGCCTTTTGAGGTACTTCTTTTCCTTGTAACTCCTTGTAACTCTCTCTCTAACTCTTTCTTCTGGAAGGAATGAACGTCACTTGAAAATAGGTGGATGCGTCTATGCGCGGGAAGAATTACCCCCCCTCCTCTTTTATATACTGGTCACAACGTTTTTGATAGTTTTCATTGCTAGAACGCTTTATCTTATTCAGAGTATTCAGAGTTCGAAAAAAAATAAAAATAAGTTACAATGACTGGACCGCAGAAACTGAAGGCTGAATGTGCGAGGTGTGAAGTAAACCAGTCGGTGACGAACTTCAAAGAAGCCTGCTTCGCGAAGATCAACCACTCCAGCATGTGCCGCTTTTGCGAACTCATACGGTTTTACGAGAAGCTAGAGGAGAGGGTCCGGCGGCTCGAGTCGTCCAGACCGGCTGTTGGAGGTTCGGCGGTCACTGATGGGGCTGCGCCCTCCACCCCGGAGCTCATTGATAGGATAGCTGCCATGGAAAGGTGGTCCAGCGATGGACTGGACAGGGCTCGGGACCGCGGAGAAAGGGTAGAGGTGCAACCAGGGACTAGGGTACAAAATCAGTGTGAAGAATCGCCAGCGACCCACGTGGAATGCACGGAACCGCGGCGCAAGGTGGAGGGCGTAAAGAAGGGGCTGATAGAGAAGGGTGGGAATGGGTCGATAGAGAAGGGTGGGAAGGTGGCGAAAAAGAAAAAGGGTCGGAAGGGGCCTACTGATGGCCCAAAGAAACAGAAGGATGTAGCTTCCGGTCGGGGTGGGTCGGCTGGTGTAACTGCGTCTATGGGTGGCGACGGGTTTCGAAAGGTGTCGGGCAAGAAGGCTGCGAAGCCGAAGCCTGAGACCCCAGTTGCCCCTGTCAGGACCTCCAACCGCTTTAGTCTCCTGCCCTCGAAGGAGGAAGTCACCGTTTTGATTAGGGACTCGCAGATCAGGGGCCAGGAGAAGTACTTTGCTTCTGCAAACCGGGATGGGAGGAAGGTAAGGTGCTTACCTGGGCGGGGAACGACGCACTTAAGGAAGGAGGTATAGAAGGTGCGCGTGGCTAGTCAGAGAACTGCGATCGTTGTCCACGCTGGTGGCAACGAACTGTTCCTCAAAGGCGGTAGGGTAGGTCTTACAGAAGGGATCATCACCGAGATCATGTCTCTTGCGGATGATCTAAAACTGAAGACAGACAGGGGAATGTTAATGGGTATTTTACCGCGAATGAATGCCAGTGACCACGCGCTCAGTAACGTCATTGGCATCAATGAGAGGGTGCAAGACTTGTGCGTCCCGCTGGGCGTCAGGTTTATTGACCCGTTCGACGCATTTTCGGTAGGTGGGACCTTTACCAGAGGGATGGTGTCCACTTCAATAACAAGGGTAAAGGTGTGCTAGGCGCGCCGCTCGACCGGCACCTATACAGAATGGTGAGGTCGAGTCCGGGGAGATGATGGGCCCCCACCGGGGAGGGATGATGATGAGCCGGTGGCGGACGTACCTTCAACTGAAGAGTGCGTCCAGGTACAGGTGGGTGACCCTCCTTCCACGTTGGAGGGGGCTCAGGCTTCTGCGGAAGTTGACCCCTCGTTAGTGAGGGGCTCTTCAACTGCCGACAGCCCTGGCTGTTCGGGAAACGGGTCGTGCTAGGGGGCGGTCAGAATAGGGAAGGCTCCCTCCGTGCAATGCTTTTTAATGCAAGGTCGATTAGGAACAAGTTTTGCGAGCTACGGGCGCTCTTAGCATCAGAATACCAGGATATCGTTGCTATCACCGAGTCCTGGATTCATACTGATCGTAGGGACTACGTTGGGGAGTTCGAAATTCCCGGGTATAGAATGTTTCGCAAAGACCGCACCCGTGGGGAGGGGGGTTGGGTACTAATATGCGTCAGGGACACGTTCAGTCCGGTTGACTGCCAGTTCCGGTCGGAACGGGAGCTGCTTGGCGTCGATCTGAATGTGGGAGGGACGAGCTATAGGTTAATCTTGGTGTACAGACCTCCGCATCTCCTCGAAGACGATACAGCCCTGTACACGAACTCCGTAGCCTGCTATTGGATAGGGTGTGTGTAGTTTTAGGAGACTTCAACTGTCGCGGCATAAAGTGGGAAGACAGGACAGCTGATGCTGAAGGGAGGAAGTTAGTTGACTTTGCTGATGAGAACTTCCTTACTCAGTGGGTCAATGAGCCTACACAAGGCGAAAGCGTTCTAGACTTAGTATTCACGACCGAATACAACCTCGTCACTGGCCTCACCGTTGACGAATCGTTGGGCGGGAGTGATCACGGTCTGATTAGGCTCCGTGTGTGCGTCATTCGGGTGAAGCGTAGTAACTCGAGAGGCAGTAAGCTCGATCTCCGGCGGGCGGACTTTGTTAGCTTCAGGGATAGCGTAGGTGAGAGGGGGTTAGAGGTCGGCGGCGATGTTGAGCGAGTGTGGAGTGCATTCCGGGACGAGTTTATGGTGCTGCAGTCTGCTGCCATACCCTCAAAACCGGTGACCCCTGCTTCAACGCAGCCTATGTGGTTCAATCGTGACATCGCTTCGGCTATCCGAAATAGGAAAGTAGCGTATAGGAGGGCGAAGACCAATCGTTCCCATGAGAACACTGAAGCGTATGTCCGCCTGTGTAGGGAAGTGAAGGCGAAGGTTAGACTAGCGAAACGTAACGAAGAACTACGGGTGGCAAGCCTCTGCAAGGGGAACCCTAAGGAGTTCTTCAGTTATGTTAATAGTAGAAAGCGGACCTCCGACGCGGACATCGCCAATGTGCTTAATGAGTACTTTGCGGGAGTGTTCACCAGGGAGGACACCCGCATCATCCCCGAACCAGGCGCGAGGCACGAAGGTGCTGGCCTGGATTGTGTTCGATGTACCGCGACAGTCGTTGCTGATAGAATAGACAAACTGAGCGCATTTAAGGCTCCTGGGCCAGACCAGTTTCTCCCCAGAGTGTTGCGGGAGGTGCGCAACCAGGTGGCTACCCACCTGGCTACCGTCTTCAATAAATCGTTGGAGACGAGCCAGGTGCCTGGTGACTGGAGGGAAGCCAACGTGACCCCTATCTTTAAGAAAGGGGATCCCGAAAGTCCAGGGAACTATTGTCCCATTAGTCTCACTTCAGTTGTAGGTAAATTATTAGAGGGGATAATAGCGGATAGGATCGTTGACCATTTGGATTCCTACAAGCTGCTTGGGGACATCCCAACATGAGTTTAGACGGCATAGGTCGTGTCTCACCAACTTGCTCGAGTTTTCCACGTCATGTTGGGTGAGTATGATAAGAGTAGGGCGATTGATATACTTTATCTCGACTTTCAGAAAGCCTTTGATAAGGTCCCACCGCCGGCTAATGGCGAAAGTGCGCGCGCTGGGTATCGGTGGGGAAGTAGGTAGGTGGATTGAAAACTGGCTGAAAAATAGGCGGCAGAGGGTTGTAATTAAAGGGGTTCGTGTTGGGCCTCGGTCACTAGTGGGGTTCCTCAGGTTTCCGTTTTGGGGCCACTGTTGTTTATCATTTACATAAATGATATCGACGGTGGCATCGTCAGTCGGATTGCCAAATTCGCTGATGACACCAAGCTTGGGGCCAATGTTGGGGGGCCCGAAGCGATCGAGGACCTGCGTGCGGACCTTGGTAGGATAGGAGAATGGTCCGAAAAATGGCAAATGCCGTTTAACTTAGGTAAATGCAAATGATGCACATTGGCTATGCCAATCCCAAGTCGGACTACTCGATGTTGGGGAGTAATATCGAGGTGACTGATTTAGAAAAGGACTTGGGTGTGCTAATTAGCAGCGACCTTAAGTTTACGAAACTGTGCGTAGAGGTGGAAAAGAAAGCCCAGAAGCTGTTGGGTTATATCAGGAGGCAATTTCATTTTCGGAACTAGGGATTGTGCTCGCTCTGTACAATTCCCTGGTTCGGCCGCACCTGGAGTATGCTGTGCAGTTCTGGTCGCCCACCCTCAGGAAAGATATTGAGAGGCTGGAGCGAGTGCAGGCGAGGGCCACAAAGTTAATCCCTTCCGTTAGGCATATGGGCTACAATCGACTGTTACGCGCCCTGAACTTGTTTTCGCTGGAAACTCGGAGGCTGCGCGGTCAACTGATCGAGGTTTTCAAGTTCTTACGCGGGTTCAACGATGTCGATTTTAGAAGCATGTTTAGTTTAAATGATAACCCAACTCGCAACAATGGTTGGAAGTTGGATTTGAAACGGTTTAGGACTAGTGTGTGGGAATTACTTTACATATAAGATCTGTGACACGTGGAGCAGGTGACCTTCAGAAGTTGTGAACAGTTCCTCTGTGGATCATTTCAAGAAAAGGTTAGACGAAATCCTGCACACTATTTGAGTTTGTAGAAAATTTTCCGTGGCACCCGTGGCCATTAGTACCTCCTCGGTATGGGCCGCAAGGCCTTTTGAGGTACCACCTTTCCTTGTCTCTCTCTCTCTCTCTCTCTCTCTCTCTCTCTCTCTCTCTGATAGGATAGTTGCCATGGAAAGGCGGTCCAGCGATGGACTGGATAGAGCTTGGGACCGCGGAGAAAGTGTAGAGGTGCAACCGGGGGCCAAGGTACAAAATCAGTGTCAGGAATCGCCAGCGACCCATGTGGAATACACGGAACCGCGGCGCAAGGTGGAGGGCGTAAAGAAGGGGCCGATAGAGAAGGGTGGGAAGGGGCCGATAACGAAAAAAAAAGGGTGGGAAGGGGCCTACTGATGGCCCAAAGAAACCGAAGGATGTAGCTGCCGGTCGGGGTGGGTCGGGTGGTGTAAGTGCGGCCAAGTCTATTGGTGGCGACGGGTATCGAAAGGTCTCGGGCAAGAAGGCTGCGAAGCCGAAGCCTGAGACCCCAGTTGCCCCTGTCAGGACCCCCAACCGCTTTAATCTCCTGTGATCGAAGAAGGAAGACACCTTTTTGATTGGGGACTCACAGATCAGGGGCCAGGAGAAGTACTTTGCTTCTGCAAACCGGGATGGGAGGAAGGTAAGGTGCTTACCTGGGCGGGGAACGGCGCACTTAAGGAAGGAGGTAGAGAAGGTGCGCGTGGCTAGTCGGAGGACTGCGATCGTTGTCCACGCTGGTGGCAACGACCTGTTCCTCAAAGGCGGTAGGGTAGGTCTTACAGAAGGGATCATCACCGAGATCATGTCTCTTGCGGATGATCTAAAACTGAAAACAGACTGGGGAATGTTAATGGGTATTTTCCCGCGGATGAATGCCAGTGACCACGCGCTCAGTAAGGTCATTGGCATCAACGAGAGAGTGCAAGACTTGTGCGTCCCGCTGTGCGTCAGGTTTATTGACCCGTTCGACGCATTTTCGGGTAGGTGGGACCTTTACCAGAGGGATGGTGTCCACCGTAATAACAAGGGTAAAGGTGTGCTAGGCGCGCTGCTCGACCGGCACCTATACAGAATGGTGAGGTCGAGTCCGGGGATAGATGATGATGAGCCGGTGGCGGACGTACCTTCAACTGAAAGGTGCGTCCAGGTACAGGTGGGTGACCCTCCTTCCACGTTGGAGGGGGCTCAGGCTCCTGCGGAAGTTGCCCCCTCGTTAGTGAGGGTCTCTTCAACTGCCGACAGCCCTGGCTGTTCGGGAAACGGGTCGTGCTAGGGGGCGGTCAGAATAGGGAAGGCTCTCTCCGTGCAATGCTTTTTAATGCAAGGTCGATTAGGAACAAGTTTTGCGAGCTACGGGCGCTCTTAGCATCAGAATACCAGGATATCGTTGCTATCACCGAGTCCTGGATTCATACTGATCGTAGGGACTACGTTGGGGAGTTCGAAATTCCCGGGTATAGAATGTTTCGCAAAGACCGCACCCGTGGGGAGGGGGGTTGGGTACTAATATGCGTCAGGGACACGTTTCAGTCCGGTTGACTGCCAGTTCCGGTCGGAACGGGAGCTGCTTGGCGTCGATCTGAATGTGGGAGGGACGAGCTATAGGTTAATCTTGGTGTACAGACCTCCGCATCTCCTCGAAGACGATACAGCCCTGTACACGAACTCCGTAGCCTGCTATTGGATAGGGTGTGTGTAGTTTTAGGAGACTTCAACTGTCGCGGCATAAAGTGGGAAGACAGGACTACTGATGCTGAAGGGAGGAGGCTAGCTGACTTTGCTGATGAGAACGTCCTCACTCAGTGGGTCAATGAGCCTACACGAGGCGAAAGCGTTCTAGACTTAGTATTCACGACCGAAGAAAACTTCGTCACTCCTCACCGTTGACGAATCGTTGGGCGGGAGTGATCACGGTCTGATTAGGTTCCGTGTGTGCGTCCCTCGGGTGAAGCGTAGTAACTCGAGAGGCAGTAAGCTCGATCTCCAGCGGGCGATCGTTGTTAGCCTCCGGCATAGCATAGGTGAGATGGCGTTTGAGGGAGTGTGGAGTGCATTCCGGGACGAGTTTATGGTGCTGCAGTCTGCTGCCATATCCTCAAAACCGGTCACCCCTGCTTCAACGCAGCCTAAATGGTTCAGTCGTGACATCGCTTCGGCTGTCCGAAATAGGAAAGTAGCGTATAGGAGGGCGAAGGCCAATCGTTCCCATAAGAAAACTGAAGCGTATGTCCTCCTGTTAGGGAAGTGAAGGCGAAGGTTAGACTAGCGAAACGTAACGAAGAACTACTTGTGGCAAGCCTCTGCAAGGGAACCCTAAGGAGTTCTTCAGTTATGTGCTTTTTTGCTTAATGTGCTTAATGAGTACTTTCGGGAGTGTCCTCCAGGGAGGACACCCGCGTCATCCCTGAGCCAGGCGTCAGACACGAAGGTGCTGGCCTGGATATTGTTCGGTGTACCGCGACAGTCGTTCCCGATAGAATAGACAAACTGAGCGCGTTTAAGGCTCCTGGGGTAGACCAGTTTCTCCCCAGAGTGTTGCGGGAGGTACGCGACCAGGTGGCTCCCCACCTGGCTACAGTCTTCAACAAATCGTTGGAGATGGGCCACGTGCCTGGTGCCTGGAGGGAAGCCAACGACCCCTATCTTTAAGAAAGGGGATCACGAAAGTGCAGGGAACTATCGTCCCATTAGTCTCACTTCAATTGTTGGTAAATTATTAGATGGGATAATAGCGGATAGGATTGTTGACCATTTGGATTCGTACAAGCTGCTTGGGGACTACCAACATGGATTTAGACGGCATAGGTCGTGTCTCACCAACTTGCTCGAGTTTTTCCACGTCATGTTGGGTGAGTATGATAAGAGTAGGGCGATTGATATACTTTATTTCGACTTTCAGAAAGCCTTTGATAAGGTACCTCACCGCCGGCTAATGGCGAAAGTGCGCGCGCTGGGTATCAGTGGGGAAGTAGGTAGGTGGATTGAAAACTGGCTGAAGAATAGGCGGCAGAGGGTTGTAATTAAAGGGTTAGTTCGGGTTGGGCCTCCGTCACTAGTTGGGTTCCCCAGGGTTCCGTTTTGGGGCCACTGTTGTTTATCATTTACATAAATCGACGGTGGCATCGTCAGTCGGATCGCCAAATTCGCTGATGACACCAAGCTTGGGACCAATGTTGGGAGGCCCGAAGTGATCGAGGAACTGCGTGCGGACCTTGGTAGGATAGGAGAATGGTCCGAAAAATGGCAAATGCCGTTTAACTTGGGTAAATGCAAAGTGATGCACATTGGCTATGGCAATCCCAAGTCGGACTACTCGATGTTGGGGAATAATATCGAGGTGACTGATTTAGAAAAGGACTTGGGTGTGCTAATTAGCAGCGACCTTAAGTTTACGAAACAGTGCGTAGAGGTGGAAAAGAAAGCCTAGAAGCCGTTAGGTTATATCAGGAGGCAATTTCATTTTCGAAACAAGGAGATTGTGCTCTCTCTGTACAATTCCCTGGTTCGGCCGCACCTGGAGTATGCTGTGCAGTTCTGGTCGCCCACCCTCAGGAAAGATTGAGAGGCTGGAGCGAGTGCAGGCGAGGGCCACAAAGTTAATCCCTTCCGTTAGGATATGGGCTACAATCGACTGTTACGCGCCCTGAACTTGTTTTCGCTGGAAACTCGGAGGCTGCGCGCTCAACTCATCGAGGTTTTCAAGTTCTTACACGGGTTCAACGATGTCTATTTTAGAAGCATGTTTAGTTTAAATGATAACCCAACTCGCAACAATGGTTGGAAGTTGGATTTGAAACGTTTTAGCACTAGTGTGTGTGGGAATTAATTTCCGTATAACATCTGTGACACGTGAAAAAGTTTACCTTCTGAAGTTGTGAACAGTTCCTCTGTGGAACATTTCAAGAAAAGGTTAGACCAAATCTTGCACACTATTTGAGTGTGTAGAAAATTTCCCGTGGCACCGATGGCCATTGGTACCTCCTCGGTATGGGCCGCAAGGCCTTTTGAGGTACTTCTTTTCTTTGTAACTCCTTGTACTCTCGTATCCCTTCCGTCTTTAAAGAGCCCTTTCGTTTTGCCGTCTCCTCTACATTCCCGTTTCTCTTTGCGACCGTCCCCTTCCCTCCTTTATTCTGATGGTGGTTATACGGCCTCTGAAATTCAAATTGAAGTCGACATCCACCCCTCCCCCTCCTCCACCGCCCCGCTTCCTTAGTAACCTCTCGATGCCCTTAGCATCGTCTTCTCCACCCCGAAAACCGGATCCACCCCGGCCCGCTTTGAACACCCCTTCCCCTCCTCTCCGCTCCCTCCTTGACCTCCTGATGCCCCAGCATATTCTCCTCCACCCCAATCTCAGAAATTAGATTCTCCCCGCCCTGCTTCCTACCCTCATTCCCCGATCCCCCGAAAACTAAACCCCCTCCATCCCCTTTCATCCGTTCCTCAATCACCCCTTCAACCCGCCCCCCCATCTTCGTCAGCTCACCCTTCTCCTTCTAGTTGTGCATCTAACTCTCGCCCGATAACGTCTCTCGCTCCCTGTATTCCCCCCTTGATGGCAGTTATCCTTCTGTGGAATTGCCGAGGCCTCCCTCTCCTTATCCAGGATTTTGACCCAGTGTGCGGCTGCCTTCAGGAGACCCAACTTGGGGTTCGCCCCTTGCGTTCTCTCCGAAGTTTTTCATCATATCTTATGGAAAACTGATGAGTGGGTAGTTGGGAGGTAACGAAAATGGTTCACTGAGTAGGTAGGTAGTTAATCTAACAATTATTAAATTCCTTTTTGTCAATAACTGGGTGGATGAAACCAATTGGTTGCTCACCAGAGTTATTCTCCACACTAGTATTTATATACTGTGTGAGAAGAGCGTGCTCGGTAATAGATACATTACCGCTCAACCAACCGAGGAAAAAACCAAGACTACGCTGGTGGAAAAAGCCCGCGAAGAGGAGAACAAAGGAGTACGAAAACGAACAACGGGGCGAGAGGACGCAACGGTGAAGGGACGAGAACAGACAACGAAAAAGATCCCCACCAGCAAGTACGCTCTCGACAATTACACAACCGGAGAACGGAGACTCCAATAACTAACAGTAAGTGACTAATTGAGTTTTTAACCCAGCAATTTAATCACATTAAATTAAGCTGGGTCAGACAAGTTAGGCCTACATTGTGGCCTAAGACCCAGCATCAACTCATAGCTTAACAAAGGTGAAGGTAGATTGCCCTAACCTAATTTGGTGAGGAATCCTACTGTGGACCTCAATTTATCTGCCCGCTCTGGACCATTCCGGAATCTCTAGGCTGACCCCTCTAGGCTAGACTTGATCTACTCTATAGTTAGACTGGAGATATAAGGGGTGGGTTAATTGTGGACCAATTCATACAGAGCATTTTTCGCATTGGTGGCCCGTGTGGGGATCGAACCCAAGACAGTTTGGACTGACAATGCTACATATTTCAAGGCTGGTAACAAGTCATCCACGACTTGTTAAGCGATGAAATCACACAATTATATATACAAAATTCAAACATAAAGTGGAAGTATATTCCGGTTTCCTCTCCTTGGTATGGTTCTATCTGGGAGGAATATACAAACAGTAAAGAATTGCTTGAAGAAAGCAATTGGCAAAAAACAGATACACTTATTTGGGTTGCTCACTCTCCTGGCTGAGATTGAGAACATCATTAACAATAGACCACTCACTTATGTGAGTGACAACATTAATGACCCGGAACCATTAACTCCAAATCATTTGATTCGGGGAGAACAAGTTAGTCTCCTGCCGGACTACAATATAGACTCTTCAGAAGACCCAAACTGGACTCAACGACATGATGAGCTCCAGACTAAGTTACAACATTTAACTAGAGTTAAAGCTCATTTCATTAAACAGTGGAAAACTGAGTACTTGATGGGTCTAAGGGAGAGACATAAACAAATGACTAAGAAGGATTGGTCTGACACAATTAAGGTAGGGGACCTTGTTCTCATACATGACAGTACTCCAAGACAATACTGGCCTCTGGCTAGAGTTTCAGAACTCAGACCAGGGGCAGACGGGGTAACAAGAGTGGTCAAATTAAGGACTTCAACGGGTGACACAACAAGAGACATTTCTCTTTTGTACCCTTTAGAGTCTGGACCCAAAACAATGGACTTTGGAGAACCTTCTCCACTGACAGTAACAACTGGAGACACTGAACTTTCAGTAACTATTCCTTTGACAGTAGGAGTGGTAACGCATCCTACTACAACATTGACAGACACAACAAGACCTCAGCGACAAACAGCATTAAAGGCGCGACTATTTTTACAACAAAAAATAGATGCTGGGGAATTGTAATTTTATCTTCTAACTTTCATTTTTTCTTTTCTTATGGTAAAGACCATAGACAGTTTCATCCTATGGATGTATATTTTCTCTTCTAATTAAATGCTACACCTTCTCCATGAGAAGGTGAGGATAGGCACTGTTAATCAGATTAACAGGCATTTACAGTTAAATAGTTAGCTAGTCTACACTCAGACATAAAAATTGGTGACAATGACACCAAAATTTTTATCTCCCGGGGCCCCCAGTATATGGAAAACTGATGAGTGGGTAGTTGGGAGGTAACGAAAATGGTTCACTGAGTAGGTAGGTAGTTAATCTAACAATTATTAAATTCCTTTTATGTCAATAACTGGGTGGATGAAACCAATTGGTTGCTCACCAGAGTTATTCTCCACACTAGTATTTATATACTGTGTGAGAAGAGCGTGCTCGGTAATAGATACATTACCGCTCAACCAACCGAGGAAAAAACCAAGACTACGCTGGTGGAAAAAGCCCCGCGAAGAGGAGAACAAAGGAGTACGAAAACGAACAACGGGGCGAGAGGACGCAACGGTGAAGGGACGAGAACAGACAACGAAAAAGATCCCCACCAGCAAGTACGCTCTCAACAATTACACAACCGGAGAACGGAGACTCCAATAACTAACAGTAAGTGACTAATTGAGTTTTTAACCCAGCAATTTAATCACATTAAATTAAGCTGGGTCAGACAAGTTAGGCCTACATTGTGGCCTAAGACCCAGCATCAACTCATAGCTTAACAAAGGTGAAGGTAGATTGCCCTAACCTAATTTGGTGAGGAATCCTACTGTGGACCTCAATTTATCTGCCCGCTCTGGACCATTTCCGGAATCTCTAGGCTGACCCCTCTAGGCTAGACTTGATCTACTCTATAGTTAGACTGGAGATATAAGGGTGGGTTAATTGTGGACCAATTCATACAGAGCATTTTTCGCATTGGTGGCCCGTGTGGGGATCGAACCCAAGACAGTTTGGACTGACAATGCTACATATTTCAAGGCTCTTGAACAAGTCATCCACGACTTGTTAAGCGATGAAATCACACAATTATATATACAAAATTCAAACATAAAGTGGAAGTATATTCCGGTTGCCTCTCCTTGGTATGGTTCTATCTGGGAGAGGAATATACAAACAGTAAGAATTGCTTGAAGAAAGCAATTGGCAAAAAACAGATACACTTATTTGGGTTGCTCACTCTCCTGGCTGAGATTGAGAACATCATTAACAATAGACCACTCACTTATGTGAGTGACAACATTAATGACCCGGAACCATTAACTCCAAATCATTTGATTCGGGGAGAACAAGTTAGTCTCCTGCCGGACTACAATATAGACTCTTCAGAAGACCCAAACTGGACTCAACGACATGATGAGCTCCAGACTAAGTTACAACATTTAACTAGAGTTAAAGCTCATTTCATTAAACAGTGGAAAACTGAGTACTTGATGGGTCTAAGGGAGAGACATAAACAAATGACTAAGAAGGATTGTCTGACACAATTAAGGTAGGGGACCTTGTTCTCATACATGACAGTACTCCAAGACAATACTGGCCTCTGGCTAGAGTTTCAGAACTCAGACCAGGGGCAGACGGGGTAACAAGAGTGGTCAAATTAAGGACTTCAACGGGTGACACAACAAGAGACATT
Source organism: Bathynomus jamesi (assembly GCA_023014485.1). Taxonomy (NCBI): domain Eukaryota; kingdom Metazoa; phylum Arthropoda; class Malacostraca; order Isopoda; family Cirolanidae; genus Bathynomus; species Bathynomus jamesi. The sequence continues at coordinate 33,242 of JAJOZX010010928.1, forward strand.
TCTCTTTTGTACCCTTTAGAGTCTGGACCCAAAACAATGGACTTTGGAGAACCTTCTCCACTGACAGTAACAACTGGAGACACTGAACTTTCAGTAACTATTCCTTTGACGGTCTACAACACCCATTGGGTAAGTTGTGAGTGTTCGAATAGGCAGCATCCTACATCACATTGCTACGGGAATTAATTCAACTAGTAGTTTCCGTGAGAGGGTAGGGATTAAAACTCACGTTCTCACCCCTTAGCATGATGTTACCTGCCTGTTGAAACTCACAAGATTTGGGCGCCTTTAGAGCCCAATCTCCGACCTTCCATCTTCTACTTATTGCTGATCGCTAGCCCTATGGGTCGCCATAGGCACCGGGGAGACAGTTGCTCCGACGAGCCGAGGCATTGGGCGCGCGATTGATGGAAAATTTTGGCCCAAGACATAGGCCCTATGACGCGCTACTTATAAGTCAACGAAGGCGTTTATAGAGGGGTCTGCTGCCGGGCTAGGATCACCCCGGCCCTACCTTTTCGTAGGTGCTTTCGGCCACGGTCAAACTTCGATAGGTACCCGGGGGACGTGGACCGAGAATTAATTGAACGGCTACAGAGGCTACGATGCGCGGCTTCTAGCTCCATTCTCAAAATTCTCCAGGTTGTTCCCGGTACACGCTTAGACTCATCGGCGATCCCTTGACTCCGGGAACCCAATACGAGGCCTCTCCATTAGGCCTATGGCTCTGGGGAGAAGATTAGATAAGATGTCTCCCCGCTTTCCTTAGCCTTACAAATTCATGGAATCATAGGCTAACCGACGTGGTGCAAGGTACGGTTTTCGCGTGTTGTCGTACCGCCCGAAAGACTTATCGGGTCCCCTTGACTCCGGGAACCCAATACAGCCTATCCATAGGCTTATGGCCCTGGGGGGAAGAAGATTCCCCCTACTCAAGCCCTATAAATGGAATCATCGGCTAATCGCCGCAGTGCAGTCGTCAATCACCTGACCAAAAAGAAATCATTCTACCATTTCATAGGTCCTTTCAGCCACGGTCAAACTTCGATAGGTACCCGTGAGACGTGGACCGAGAAGTAGCTGAACGGCTACAGAGGCTACTTTGCGCGGCCTCTAGCTCCATTCGCAAAATTCTCCAGGTTGTTCCCGGTACACGCTTAGACTCATCGGCGATCCCTTGACTCCGGGAACCCAATACGAGGCCTATCCATTAGGCCTGTGGCTGTGGGGGAGAAGTTTTAATCTGAGATTTCCCCCTCATCCGTGCCTTACAAATACACGGAATCATAGGCTAACCGACGTGGTGCAAGGGACGGTTTTCACGTGTTGTCGTACCCCGAAAGACGACCTATCGGGTCCCCTTGACTCCGGGAACCCAGTACAGCCTATCAATAGGCTTATGGCATGGGAGGAGAAGATTCATCGTCGACTCGACTCACTCCTAGCCCTAGAAATGGAATGATCAGCTAATGGACGCAGTGCACTGGGTCAATCACGTGACCGAAAAGAGCACCTCCCAACATCGTAGGGGATGGGGGATCTCCTTAGCCCCGGACCCCTTCGTAAATTCCTTGGAAACCTATGCTGATTGGGAGAAACCGGTTGCTCACCGAGAAGGACATAAGACCTATACCCGGGTAACTCACGACCCGCCAGTTCCAGTCCCACGACAGTTTCATCCTATGGATGTATATTTTCTCTTCTAATTAAATGCTACACCTTCTCCATGAGAAGGTGAGGATAGGCACTGTTAATCAGATTAACAGGCATTTACAGTTAAATAGTTAGCTAGTCTACACTCAGACATAAAAATTGGTGACAATGACACCAAAATTTTTATCTCCCGGGGCCCCCAGTATATGGAAAACTGATGAGTGGGTAGTTGGGAGGTAACGAAAATGGTTCACTGAGTAGGTAGGTAGTTAATCTAACAATTATTAAATTCCTTTTATGTCAATAACTGGGTGGATGAAACCAATTGGTTGCTCACCAGAGTTATTCTCCACACTAGTATTTATATACTGTGTGAGAAGAGCGTGCTCGGTAATAGATACATTACCGCTCAACCAACCGAGGAAAAAACCAAGACTACGCTGGTGGAAAAAGCCCCGCGAAGAGGAGAACAAAGGAGTACGAAAACGAACAACGGGGCGAGAGGACGCAACGGTGAAGGGACGAGAACAGACAACGAAAAAGATCCCCACCAGCAAGTACGCTCTCGACAATTACACAACCGGAGAACGGAGACTCCAATAACTAACAGTAAGTGACTAATTGAGTTTTTAACCCAGCAATTTAATCACATTAAATTAAGCTGGGTCAGACAAGTTAGGCCTACATTGTGGCCTAAGACCCAGCATCAACTCATAGCTTAACAAAGGTGAAGGTAGATTGCCCTAACCTAATTTGGTGAGGAATCCTACTGTGGACCTCAATTTATCTGCCCGCTCTGGACCATTTCCGGAATCTCTAGGCTGACCCCTCTAGGCTAGACTTGATCTACTCTATAGTTAGACTGGAGATATAAGGGGTGGGTTAATTGTGGACCAATTCATACAGAGCATTTTTCGCAATCTCTTCCCCCCCCCCTCTGTCTGATGCCTCCCCCCGTGTGGGCACAGCAGTTTTCATCCGTTCTGATGTTCCATCTACTCCCCTTCCCCTCAACACCCCTCTCCAGGCAGTGCGGCTCAAGTTTTCCTAGACCATTTATACAGTTTGCGCTTTATATCTCCCCCGTCACAGGAACTTTCTGTTGACGATCTTTCCGCTCTCCTCCTGCAGCTTCCTTCCCCTCTCCTCCTTCTGGGGGACTTCAACGCGCGCCATCCTCTGTGGGGTGATACTGTCACCAATCAGCGGGGTGGCGTTGTGGTCTCCCTTCTTTCATCTACGTCTGTCTGTCTTCTCAACACCGGCCAGCCCACAGCTTTTCAGCTCCAGACCCGTACATTTTCCTCCATAGATCTTTCGCTTATTTCTCCTTCCGCTTTCCTTGACTTCTCCTGGTCTGTCACTCCAGACCTTTACAGTAGCGATCATTTCCCCCTCCTCCTCCGTACGTCCCGGACTCCCAGCTCCTCCGTTCTTCCTACCCGATGGTCCGTCGCAAAAGCTGACTGGCCTCTTTTCTACGCCGAAAGTCAAACCTCTGCCGCTCTGAGTAATTTCCCTGCTGTCGATTCTGCCTCCACCTACCTCACATATCATATCACCTGTGCCGCTCTGTCCTCCATTCCCAAATCTACATTTCCCCGCACCTCTGTCCCTTCGTTTCCATGGTGGACCCCGTCATGCACTCTGGCTGTTCAGGCTAAGAAGTCGGCCTTTCGTCGTCTTCAACGCAATCCATCCCGAGCAGATTCATAGCTTTTAAACGTGCGCGAGCTCAGGCCCGTCGCACAGTCCGTGAAGCGCGCCGCTTTTCTTGGCGAGCTTACGTCTCCCTCACCTCCCGCACCCCTTCCTCTCGAATCTGGAACAAAATCCGGAAAATGTTCGGAAAATCCACTTCTCATCCTTGTCCTCACGAGCGATGGACGCCCAGTGTCCTCTCCTACTGCAGTGGCGGAGACCTTGGCCTCGACCATAGCCTCCATCTCCCGACACAACCACCATGATCCTGCCTTCCTCCGCCGTAAGGCTTTGCTTGTTCGCTCCCTTCACCTTTTTCAGACTCCCATTAATTAATCCTATAACCGCCTTTTTTTCTATGTCAGAGCTGAGATTGGCGTTAGCTTCTTGCGGCAACTCTGCTCCCGGCCCTGACGGTATTCATTTCGAAATGCTTCGCTACCTAACACCCTTCGGTTTTTTTCTTTCTCCTCACATTCTATAATTGGATCTGGGTGGGGGACACCTTCCTCTCCTGTTGGAAGGAAGCAGTGGTGCTCCCCTTTCCTAAGCCCGATAAGGACCCGGCATCTCTCAATTACTGCCCAATAGCCCTCACTAACTGCCTGTCAAGAATTTTAGAGAAGATCGTTTTCCGGTGGCTGATGTGGCACCTAGAACGCCACAATTTACTTTCCCCCTGCACAGACCGGGTTTCGCAGGGGCCGTAGTACCACTGACATCTTAGTTCAGTTGGAAACCGCGGTGCGTGTGTCGTTTGCAGAGCGACGTCATCTTTACGCAATCTTTTTTGACTTAGAGAAAGCGTATGACACCATACGGTGGTGGATCTGCCGAAAACTTTACCTTTTGGGCTTTCGAGGTTTTCTCCCCTCCTTAATCTCAAACTTTCTGACTTCCCGTTCCTTTCGAGTACAGGTGGGTACCTCCCTCTCTTTTGTGCATTCGCAGGAGGAGGGAGTCCCCCAGGGCAGCGTCCTGAGCGTCGTTTGCTTCGCCTTGGCGATCGAAGACGTGGTGACTGCTCTGCCCCCGGGGATTACGGCCACCCTTTATGTAGACGACCTAGCAATATATTGCTCCGGCTCCCGATCTGCCTTCCTTGAACGTATCCTCCAGCGGGCCCTGGATTCGATTTCCAAACGGGCCACAAACCACGGGTTCCGATTTTCCCCTTCAAAAACGGTGGCAATGCACTTTTGCCGCCGCCGCTGCACTACCGCTCCTCTCTCTCTCTTTATGGATCACCATTCCCCGTTGTGCCCGAAACTAGGTTTCTGGGTCTCCTCCTTGATTCCCGCCTCTCCTGTATCCCCCATTTGAAGTCTCTGAAGGCTTCGTGCCTACAGACTTGTACCCTTCTCAAGTTCCTCTCTCATACTGACTAGGATGCTCCCCGCCATACTGTTTGGAGGCTCTACCACTCCCTGGTCCAAAGTAAGTTGGATTATGGCTGTCAGGCCTATTCCTCCGCTCCTGCCTCCACTGTGCGCATGCTGGACCCGATTCGCTCCTTAGGTGTGCACATCAGCACTGGCACATTCCGATCTTCTCCAATCGTTAGCCTGTATGCAGAGTCACCATCTCCCATTGGATGCCCATCGTACCTTGGAGGGTCTAAAATACCTTTTTCGTGTTCGGCAGTTCTCTCCCACCCCGGTATTCCAATCCCTCTTCGGCCCTTCCACTGTGGTATGTTTTGACCGTCATCCCCTCTTGATCCGACCGTTTGGTCTCCGAATGGCTCCCGTCTTGTCTTCTCTGGGGGTGGAGGGGCGAGTGCTGTCCTCTCCCCCCCTCCAACTACTCCCCTTGGACCATTTCTCCTCTCCGTATCTGCTCCCTTCTTTCTACTGTACTAAAGTCCCAGTTCCATCTATTCGCCCTTCGGCAACTATTCCTATCCCATTCCTCTTCCCATGCCGACTTTATCCCAGTGTTCACTGATGGTTCTCGCTCTCCACTTGGAGTGGGCTGCGCGGCCGTCTTCCCATTGGAAACTAAATCGTTATCCCTCCCTCCAGCGGCTTCCATCTTTGCAGCGGAACTATCGGCTATTCTCTTGGCTCTTCGGCTCCTTTTTCAGCTCCCCTCTACATCGTTTATCATTTATTCTGACTCCCGTAGCGCTCTTGAGGCCCTGTCCTCTCTTGTCTCTCCGCACCCACTGGTGCAACAGATTCAGAACTGGCTGGTCCTTCTTTCATCACGCCGTAAGGTAGTCGTCTTCTGTTGGGTACCTTCCCACGTTGGTATTCCGTGCAACGAACGCGCGGACACCGCGGCGAGGGAGATGTCCTCCCTGCCTTTCGACCTTCACACGCCTCTCCCGGCGTCGGACTTTACGAGGGTTTTCCGGGAGGCACTCCTTCGGCGTGGCAGCACCAGTTGGAGGATGTGTCCGGGAATTCCTTGAGGGCGTTGAAGCCCACGATTCGACGGTGGCCTTCCTCCTGTCAGCGTGACCGACGGTCAGAAACCGCTTTGATGTGTCTACGCATCGGTCATACTTGCCTCACGCATGGGTATCTTATGACGGGAGATGTTGCCCTCTCCTGCCCATGCGGCATTCCTCTCTCTGTTTCACATTTGCTTTTGGTTTGTCCTGCCTTTGCCGTTGCTCGCTCCCAGTCCCTCCCATTTTGCCCTTCAGGCTCTACTCTTACTATGTTGTTGTGTGACTCTACGCCAGTACCAAAGGACACGCTTTTCTCTTCTCCGTCAAACTCCTTTAAATTCCCCCTTACCCCATCCCCTTGTGCTCTCTTTACTTTAGTTTCGGCGCGATATGACCTTAGTAGTTGAAGCGCCGGTGAAGCAATGCTATTCATTCATTCATTCATTCCCCTCCCCCCTCCAGCAGCGGAACACTTGCACTCTCCTCTTCCGTTATCGACCCCAGCCTGTACCTTGAACATGCCCTTGGACATACACCCTTTGGAGTAGGGGTCTCGCCCCAGCCCACCTCAGCCGCCTACGGGCAAGTTAAGTTCCACCCAAGACTTGCCCCCAAAACCCGGCTTCTTGCTCTCCCCGTATGCCCCCCTCACCCGCCGTCGGCCCGCCTCCCCACAGAGAGAGCCCTGCGGCGGACGGGGAAGTCGGCATTCACGTTCATCCTATCGACCGTTGGATATCCCAGTCCACTTCGATTGTACAGCCTCCCTATCCCTCCAAGTGTCCACAGGGGGATGGCTCCCTCATCAAATCACGCTCAGCCGCAGAGACGAAAGCCCTACTCTCCCTCAGAGGTCCTTGGATGCTCGGTGTCCGTCTCCCCACACCCTCGCCTGAACCAGTCAGGGCACTATTTATGCCCCCCGCCTATTATCGATCACAGTGAACGAGCTCCTGGAGGACCTCGCACCCCAGGGTGTCACTAAAATCCATCGCTTCACATCCCGACAGGGAGGCACCCCCTCCCCCACTCCGTGCCTACTTACCTTCAACACCTTAGTCCCTCCCGACCGTATTGTATGGAGTATGGGATACCGCACGTCGTGCGAGTTCACTGTCCACCCATACATCCCAGACCCGACCCGTTGCTTTAAATGCACCAAGTTCGGACACGTCAGTTCAATTTGCCGACAACCACACCAACTGTGTGCTCGTTGCGGAGAAATCGCTCACCCAGATAAGTGCCCAACATACTCAAATGCTCCAATTGCGAAGGCGCACACCACACTTCATCCCGCGAATGCCTTTTCTTAAGGTTCGAAGAGGAGATACGAGGCCTGCAGGTAGCGAATTTCCTTAGCCTCCGAGAGGCGCAAGACAGGGTGCGGAGTCGGGAGGTGAGGCCGGGGGTATCTTACGCCGCTGCCCTCGGCTCTGTCCTTTCGGCACTCCGCCCTGGTCTGCCGCTCAAACCCCCCTCGACCACTGCTCCACATCCCTCCCAAAGGAGTCCTCGCTGGACCCGACGACCTCCCGTTCCCCCACCATCCCTCCTCTTCACGCACCTCACCTGCCACAGATTCTCCAGGACACCCAGGCCCCATCCACCTCGAACCCTGCCCTCCAGCACTCTGCACACACCCGAACCTAACGCCCGGAGCAAGCCGACGAGGCGGAGACGCCGGAGCGATTCGCCAGACCCACCGGCCTTTCAACATGCCTCTCCCTCTTCCCCCAGATCTAAGATTGCTCGCACCCTCACACCCCCCACCTCGTCTACGAGGACCATATCACCCTACCGCAGAAGTCCCTCCAATGTACCCCTCCAGACTGACAATAGTAGCCGAGTTACATGACACGCCTCCCACGACGAGATCCAATCTAGACAACATCCTCTAGAACCTCTACCCGGAGGATCCAGTGGATGCGGCTCTGGCGCAACTACATGGTGTGGCCAAGGGGAGCTCGGCCGCGCCCATGAGTCTTATGGATCTGCCTTTGCCTCCTGGTGTAATTTTTTCCACCCCTCCACGAGAACACTCTGGTTCATCTCCTTCCACCTCCACAATACCTGCTCCCGTAACACCTCCGCCCCCCTCCCTGTTAGCCACCCTGAGCACGTCCTCCCTCTCACCTGCCCGATCCTTCTGGTACCTTCTATCGCCACCCAGGGTCCGCCGTGAGACCCCAGACAGGTTGGGAGGTGCCACTTTGGAAAATAAAGCGCCTCCTCCTGGCCCGAACACAGAAGCCCATCAAGAAACTCCTCACCCTCTGTGCCCACGACGTTCTAGCTGCCGTGATCCACGCCTCCGGTCTCGCTCGGCCGACTCAACCCCGCAATCTCCGCTGAGGTCGACTGGCCGACCGATTCGTTCTCTGGTGAACGGCAAATAGCCAGCCATGCTCCTGACCCATCCTTCGACTTCACGAACCCCAAATCTCCCTTCACACCCCAACCCCCTAGCACCTACACCTTTACCCATCCCCAATCGTCGAATAATGCCCCCCCCCCGAAAACTACAGTAGTACATTGGAACTGCAGAGGAAGATTCGCAAACTACAAAGGTCTTAATTCCTTGTTTGCCACTTCCCGTCCGGTGTATGTCTGTCTCCAGGAGCTAATCCTTGGGACCAGACCCATGCCCTGCCCTACTGGATATTCCTATATCATCACCCCGTCTCCTATCTGCACTCGAAGGGGGGGCTGCCATTCTCGTACACCACGCAGTCCCCTTCCACAATCTCTCTATCCGATCTCCGTTACAGGTGGTTTCTACCCGACTTTCCCTGGATAGACGGTACACCGTCTGCTCAATATACCTCCCTCCCCACACTCAAGTCTTCCGCCTTGACCTAGTGGAGGTGGTACAACAACTCCCCAGGTCCTTTCTATCACTGGGCGATTTCAATAGTCGCCACCCCTTGTGGGGAGACACACACTCCACCTATATGGCCCTGACCCTGATTACTATCATGACTGAGCTCTCCTACGAGTGCCTCAATGATGGCTCTCCTACATTCTACCATGCCACCAGCTGCACTCCATCCTGTATAGACCTGTCCTTCGTCTCGACCGATGCCCTCCTAGATTTCACATCGCAAGTCCTTCAAGAGGACTATGGAAGTGATCATTTCCCTGTCCAACTTACACTAAACTGGCCCGACCAGACCGTTCGGGTACCGGAGAAATGGATTACTGCCAAAGCTAGCTGGTCCCGCTTCCACGACAATACATATACAACCCGTACGACTGCCCAGTGCCCACTTCCCATCCTCCGACGAGTGCATCGCATACTTCGAGTTAATCGTTTTAGCGGCGGCGTGAACTAAAGTCAGCCAGACTCTGTACTTCATTCGTCAGCCAGACTCTGTACTTCATTCGTCAGCCAGGCTCTGTACTTCATTCGTCAGCCAGGCTCTGTACTCATTCGTCAGCCAGACTCTGTACTCATTCGTCAGCCAGACTCTGTACTCATTCGTCAGCCAGACTCTGTACTCATTCGTCAGCCAGACTCTGTACTCATTCGTCAGCCAGACTCTGTACTCATTCGTCAGCCAGACTCTGTACTCATTCGTCAGCCAGACTCTGTACTCATTCGTCAGCCAGACTCTGTACTCATTCGTCAGCCAGACTCTGTACTCATTCGTCAGCCAGACTCTGTACTCATTCGTCAGCCAGACTCTGTACTCATTCGTCAGCCAGACTCTGTACTCATTCGTCAGCCAGACTCTGTACTCATTCGTCAGCCAGACTCTGTACTCATTCGTCAGCCAGACTCTGTACTCATTCGTCAGCCAGACTCTGTACTCATTCGTCAGCCAGACTCTGTACTCATTCGTCAGCCAGACTCTGTACTCATTCGTCAGCCAGACTCTGTACTCATTCGTCAGCCAGACTCTGTACTCATTCGTCAGCCAGACTCTGTTCTCATTCGTCAGCCAGACTCTGTACTCATTCGTCAGCCAGACTCTGTACTCATTCGTCAGCCAGACTCTGTACTCATTCGTCAGCCAGACTCTGTACTGAACGGACGCATTTCCTGAGCTCTCTGATATTGCTTCTACTTTTGCATATTGCTAATAACTTTACTTTCATCTGTCTCCCAGGGGCCAGGGTTGACAGAGTTAGAGACGAAGTGGATAGGATTGACGTTGCCTCCCGTCACTCGATGTTGGTGACGATGGTAGGGGGCAACGACTCGTATAGGCCCGATACGAGAGTGCTTGACCTTTTGGAGAGATATAGGGGGTTAATTAGGTCCCTAAAGGCGAGGTCAGATAGGTCTTTAGTTCTAGGTATTACCCCTAGGCACGGTTTGGGTCTTAGGATTACGTCTAAAACGATATTTTTGAATACTAAATTAGAAGAGATTTGTGCTGAGGAAAATGTACCCTTCGTAAAGCTGTGGTCAGAATTCAGTGATCCTAGCCTTTTTATAAAAGATGGGGGTGCATTTTAATGAAATAGGTAATGCTAGGCTAGGTAGGTTAATTGACGAAAAAGTACGAAAGCTGTATAGGTCGAAGCCTTCTTTAAACGTTGTGTGTCCGGGGAACGCGGGCCCGACGTGATAAAGTTTAAAACGCCGGCCCGTGGTAAAAAATAACTTAAACGTCTTTTATTGTAACGTGCGTAGTATTAGAAATAGATTAAACGAATTTAAGGCGATAATTTATTCCGGTAACTACGATATAGTTGCTATCACTGAGACGTGGTTAAATACCGTGACTCGGGACTTGTTGGGGAAATTTGATATACCGGGTTTTAAACTCTTTACTAATGATAGGTTACATAGGATTGGTGGCGTCGTTTTGCTGTACATTCATAATTCCCTTAAGGTTATCGAGGTTAAGATAGATTTTCCGGCAGCAATTAATGCGATATGCGCTGAAGTTAGGGCGCGTAGTATTAGTTTTAATTTTGTTGTTTATAGACCCCTCGATACCGATACTAAATTTTACTCACTTCTTGGTAACTTTATTGACAATCGCAATAGTATAATTGTCGGAGACTTTAATTGCCCTAATGTTAATTACGAGACTTTTACTGGTAATGAGGAGGGTTTGAGATTGAGTTCATGGAAGATAATTTTTTACGACAGATGGTTACCGACCCAACGCGCGGTGACAATATTTTAGATTTGGTGATGACGAATGGCGAAAATATAGTCGAAGGTTTAGAAGTAGACGAGAGTTTAGGATGTAGTGATCATCAAATTCTTAGGTTTAAGTTATTGATAGAAAACACTAAGGATAGTAACGTAATAGAAGTCCCTGATTTTCGTAGGGCTAATTTTGATAGTTTTGCGGATAGGATGAGAGTAGTGGACTGGGATAACTTATTTATGGGTAATGACACAAATTTGCATTGAGTGGCGTTTAAAGAAAGTTTTAGGAATACTGAAAAGGAGTTTATTCCTCGTAGGCCCAAGCGCGCTAGAAATCATGGTAGGCCCAAGTGGTGGACTAGGGAAATAGGCGAGTTCATAAACGAGCGTAACAGAGCGTATATACTTAATAAGAGCAATGGCACGGCAGCTAATTTTAATAGATATATCGAGCTTAGACGTCAGGTTAAAAGATCAGTTAGGAATGCTAAGCGTAATTTAGAGATAATTATAGCTGCGGATAGTAAACATAATCCAAAAAAGTTTTTTGAAAACGTCAATAATCGTAAGCCGATAGAAGATAACATAGGCCCTCTAGTGGATGTTAACGGCGCTTTGGCTTCTGATGCTCAGGCGATGGCAGGTATTTTCAATAACTTTTTTGCGACAGTTTTTATCGTAGAAGACGTAAATAATGTCCCCGACGTGGACGATATCGTTCCATTTAGTAGCGAGACTATTTTGGATGAAATAACTGTTTACGAGGCTGAGATTACGCATTATATCGATAGGCTAAAAGTTCCCAAACATTTGAAAGATTTGAAAGACGTTATCATAGGCCCCTTAACGAAGATTTTTCAATCACTCGAAACGGGGATTATTCCTGAAGACTTCAAATTAGCTAACGTCACGCCTATTTTTAAAAAAGGCGACCGCACAGTAGCTAGCAATTATAGGCCCATTAGCTTAACGTCAATTGTCGGTAAACTTTTGGAATCCGTAGTTAGGGATCGTATCATCGATCACTTTGACAGTAGAGATTTGATTAATAGTAGTCAGCATGGGTTTCGACGCCATAGATCTTGTTTAACTAATTTGTTAGAATTTTATAACGAAATAGTGCGCGAATACGATAGGCATAGAGCGGCTGACGTTATTTATTTAGATTTTAAAAAGGCGTTCGATACAGTTCCGCATAGAAGATTAATTGCGAAGGTTAAAGCGCACGGTATGCGCGGTCAGGTAGTTAACTGGTTAGAGGAATGGTTTCGTACTAGGAGACAGAGGGTCGTTGTTAATGGTAGTGAATCGGGGTGGTTGGATGTAGGTAGCGGTGTCCCACAGGGTTCAGTGTTAGGCCCATTGCTATTCGTAATTTACATTAACGACATAGATGTAGGATTGATTAGTAACGTGTCAAAATTCGCGGACGATACTAAAATAGGCGGTAAGGTTGTTAACGAGGACGATAGAAATAGGCTCTAAGACGATGTAAATAGGATTATGGAGTGGACGGATAAGTGGCAGATGCAATTTGACGTAGACAAATGTAAAGTTTTGCATATAGGTTCTCGTAACACTAATTACACGTACACGGTGGATGATAGAGAGTTAGCGAGCATTGACGAGGAAGTAGATTTAGGCGTACGCGTATCTAAGGATTTAAAAGTTAGGAACCAGTGCCTGGAGTCTCGCGCAAAAGGTAATAGGATGTTAGGCTTCATAGCGCGTAATTTCGAATTTAAATTGAAGGATATTATATTGCCCTTTAACAAGTCCCTAGTCAGGCCTCGCTTAGAATATGCCGTTCAGTTTTGGTGCCCGTATTTGCGTGAGGATATTGATAGGTTAGAAAGGGTTCAGCGTCATGCCACGAAACTAATTCCGTCATTGCGGAACAAGCCTTATGAATATAGGATTAAAGAGTTAGACTTGCATTCACTCGAAACTAGGAGATTAAGGGGAGCTTATTGAAGTTTTCAAAATCGTTAATAACATCGATAACGTAAATTTTGGCAAACTGTTCACTTTCGATAATAACAATACTCGTAATAACGGATTTAAGTTGCGTGGCAGACTTTTCATTCTAATATCGCTAAAAACTTCTTTCCGTTTAAAGTAATTGATAAATGGAATAATCTTCCCGCGCCCGTCGTGAACTTTACCAGCGCTAATGTGTTTAAAAACCGTCTCGATAGACATTTTAAAAATATTAACGTTGTTTGAAATAAAAACAACTATTGACAACAGGAGCTCTGGGGTCGTAATCGGGGATGAGTCTGTTGACGTCTAATGCCAGCTTGTGACATGCCAGCGTGAGATATGCCAGCAAAAAAAAAAAAAAAAAAAAAATTAGACTAACACGAACTTAGTTGTAGCTTGTTGAGTAAATTAACCCACTTTTTGTTATTCTTTATACTTTTTTTTCTTCTCTCTTTATTGCATGTCTATAGTTTGCATGTTTGCATGGTATGATAGTGTTTGAGTTAAGAATGTGTTGTAATGCTTTTTTATTTTACTTCTTTTCATCTTTCACGCCTTTCCAGCCTAGTGGGCTGCATCCTCTACCTCCCTCTGGAGTGGAGGAGTGGAGGATCGGTCTGCAACAGTTGGAAGAATGTGTTGCTTTGAGTTAAGAATGTGTTGTTCTTGAGTTAAGAATGTATTGCATAGTTTGTAAGCGTTCTTATTTTACTTCTTCTCATCTTTTTCCGGCAGAGTGGGCTCTACCTCCCTATGGAGTAGAGGACCATTCTGCAATCTTTCCTATTCTCTCCGACTATTTTTCTGACTTGTCGGCAGTGGCCGGCGGATGATGATGGTGAGTCTTTTTTATCTTTTTTCTGAATGAATGTTAACCCATGAGTGATAGGTGTTGCTACTTACTTAACCCCTTATTTTCTTCTCTTACCCCCTACTCTTTCCTTTCTTTCGGAATAACCTTAGAGTGGATCTTAGGGTCTTTGTTAGCCTTAGCTTCTGTAGATCTGTAGATCCCACGATCCTCCATCTACCCCCGCACCCGACGGGTACCTTGGTGGACCCCAGAGTGCACAGAGGCCATACACGCCAAGAAGAAGGCTACTCGACGCTTCTACCTTACGCGACTCCCCATCCATCGTACGGAGATGCAGCGGGCCAGGGCCATCGCCCGCCGTACAATGAAGAAAGCGCGCTGAGCTTCTTGGCGTGCCGTTGTGTCCGGGGTCACCACCACCACACCTTTGGCTACCATCTGGAAGAATGTACGGGGTATCAAGAGACGACATGTCCCCTTCCTACCCTCGGTCCTATGGACTAACGATGGACTTCTATACGAGCCCAAATCGGTGGCAAACCACCTAGCTTCACCTTTCGCCGCCGTTTCTTCCTCCGCAGACAGTTCCCTCGTACCCGTCCTTAACAATAGCTCCTCTTCACTATTCCTAGACAACACCTACACTCGGTTGTTCACCATGCGTGAACTACAGGCGGCAATGGCCTCTCGACGATCCCCTTGTCCCTGCCCGAACGGTATCCCGTACATGATCCAGCACATCCACCCTACCTTACAAATTTTCCTACTAGACCTATACATACAGGTCACTTCCGAGAACACGCAACCCAACACCCGGACCCCGTCCCCATTTATACAAATGGTTCCCCCTGGGAGGCTGGTACGGCCGCCTCAGCGGTGATACTGGCCTAGCCGCTTTCTCGAGGCGTCAGCCTACCTCACGAGGCCTCCGTTTTCTCAGCAGAACTCTTCGCGAATATGGAGGCCCTCGACATTGTGCGCACCCACTCTGCCAGCTCCTTTGTCATTTATTCAGATTCCCAAAGCGCACTTCTCTCCCTAGAGAGATTTAACCCCCCTCACCCGCTCGTCTGTACCATCCAGCAAACCTTCCACTTTTTAACAGCCTTCCGACACAAGACAATCGCTTTCTGCTGGTCCCGGCACATGTCAGCATCCAGGGTAACGAGGAGGCGGACCGCACGGCAAAGACAGCCTGCTTACTGCCGGCCTCCCCCCGGCCCCTCCCTTTCTCCGACTTCTTCCCGACTCTCCGCTCCCACTTCCCCTCCATCTGGCAACGGGAATGGGACCAGGCCACATACAACAAACTCCACAAGATCAAACCACAATTAGGATACTGGGCCTCCTCATTCCACCGGTCCCGCCATAAAGAAGTGATTTTAGCCCCTCTCCGCCGAGGACATACACGCATTACACATGGTCACTTATGGCTAAATCGCCAGCCCTGCTCTGCCCTACCTGCCATACCCCAATCACTGTCGTACATCTCCTGGTCGAATGCCCAAACCTGTCCGCTCTTCGTCGCAGGTGTTTCCCTCTCTTGTCCAGAATTTCCATACCCGAGCATCTACAATCCATAATCACCGAAGGCCCCCACTTTTCAGCGGAAGCGATTTTCCTTTTCCTCACTCATTCCCATCTGCTTCATCGTATCTAAATCCAGGGGTGTGCTGGGACCGGTTTCGTCCGGTTCGCTCGAACCGGTTGTTAAATTTTGATTGGATCACCGAACCGTTTGTTTATTTTTAACAAATATTTCAGTCGGTAGAAATTTATCTTGAAATTTGCAGTTTGTCAGTCAGTCTTGATGAATTTTATGAATGCTCATGACGCCCGGGATTTGTCTCGTTCACAATTGTTTGTGAATTATAGCTTTAGTTTACAATGTCATACTTGATGTTACATTCGTTGCATGCCATTAGAATGATTTTATTTCATTATGAAATTTTTAGAAAGTATTTATGAAAATTGATCGAACAACTGTGTAATAATTAAAATTGGCTTGCTGGCTGGAGCTGAAACACGTGGTTGAGTCAGCAAACCATGCTCAACAGTAGGCGCTCTAGGTATAGAAAAAGCAAAGCATGTGCATGTAGCTTTTCATTGAAAAAACTGTTCGGTAGTTGCAAGTGGAACAACAAAAGAAACTCAGCAGGCATCTCTAAGAAAGAAAATAAAAGAACATTCATTATCAGGTGCTCATTTAAAAGTCACAAAGATGTTAGAAGAAGCCCAAAAAATGTAATGCCATCATTAATTGACACAATGAACAGTAAAGCTCTAGATACCACTGTTAATATTTTTAATGTGGTTTACAGTTTAGTAAAGAGAAATAGGCCTATGTTTGACATTGATGATGCACTCGAACTCCAAAAGAAAAATGGAGTGGACGTTGACAATTGTCTCCATTCTCGGTTTTCGCCAACTAGAATATATGAACACATAGCAGCTCAAATGAAAAAAAACCCACTGTTTTCCGACATAGTCAAGGAAGAAGCTAAAGCATGCCTAATCATTGATGAAGCATCAACAACAGCTAAGAAAAGTGTGTTAGTCATTTATTTACGCTGTGAAGTGCAATCTGCAGATGAGCCATTAACCATTTTTTTATTTGAACGAACTATCATCTACGACTGCAAGCAGCATATTTGAAACTTTAATTGAATGTTTAAAAAGCTATGGGTTTGACAAAGAATAGTTGTTCAGAAATCTCATAGTTTTTGTTCAGATGGTGCCAGTACAATGCTGGGAAGGCACTCAGGAGTAGCAGCAAAGCTGACAGAGTTATTTCCAAATATCATAAGCTGGCATTGTTTAAATCATCGCTTACAGCTAGCGCTGGATGATTCTGTGAATGATATAAATCAAGTGAATCATTACATAATATACTTGGACAAAATTTATTCCATCTATCATCAGTCAAACAAAAACCAAGCAGAGCTAAATGAAATTGCAAAAGATTTAGGGATAGAAATTATCAAAATGGGGCGTGTTCTGGGTCCTCGCTGGGCAGCCTGTAGTGTGAGAGCAGCTAAAGCAGTCTGGAGAGCGTATCCAGCTTTATATTCCCATTTTTATAGAAATTCAAACCTGGTTGGAATGGCAAAAAAATGAGTAACCCAAAGTTTTTGCATGACTTAGCTTTGATCATTGATATTCTGGAAGAAATTGTCTTATCTAATGCTTTCCAAGCACGTTCTACAACATTTCAGAAAGCAGATAAACTTGTAAGACGTACAATAAGAGCGCTATCAGCTCTTAAAGAAAATTTGGGGTGCCATGAAACAGAAGTTGAGCAGTTAATCCAGTCTGAAGCGTTTAAACACATTCAGTTTCAAGACAGCCAAAGTATCAGTTCAGATACTGCAGGACTGCCTAGAAATCAGCTGATTCAGTGTAGTTGACAAAATGACAGCCAGGCTCTTATGTACAAGTCATTTCAATTTGAAGCAATTTACTCAGTCGGTTTCACTGTGAGAACCTCCTACCACTTTTTTATTTACTGGAACCATCTTGGAAATATGATGAAATCAGTAGTATGCCCGCAAAAAGGTAGTGTGCAGAAATGTTACGTAATGTTGCAAGTGATGACGTAATATTGCAAAAGTGCCACCTCCCCCCCTTTGTTGCAAGAGTACCAACCCCCAATCTCCTTTGGTGCTAAGCCCCGCCCCCCTTTGTAGCAAAAAAAAAATTAAAGAGAGAGAGAGAGAGAGTACAGGCCTTTATTGCCAACCCAAAATGGGGTTGCAAGGGGCATGCAACTTGGAGGCGGAGTTCTCCCCCAAGCTATTCCTCCCAAAGGGGCAGAAAGGAAGAGATAGGAAGAGGGGTATGCAACTTGGAGGCGGAGTTCTCCCCCAAGCTGAACCCCCCCAAAGGGGCATACCTATCCTAAGGGCGCCTCTTTGGGGAGGAAGGGGTTTCCTCACCCCCCAAAGGAGCAGAAAGAGATAGCAAGAGAGGAAGAGGAGGGTCTTTGCTCGGCGGACTGCCCAGCTCATATGGATCCATCGTCCATCATCTGGCCTCTTATAGTGCCCCTAAGCAGCCAGTTGGCTGAGTTGCCAGACAACGCCATGTATTTAATTATTCAGCCAGTTGGCTGCTGAGTTGCTAGATTCGTTATTTATTTTAAATAAACTTATGTTACAGTTGGCTGAGCTGTCAGCCTCGTTACTTATCTATTCAATTACTCTGTTTTAGAAAATGATATAAACGTGTTCAAGGAATAAATAAAACACCATTACAACGTTCTGTTTATTAATTATTGGATATACAATAGGATATATACATATATGATCAAATAATAGAACGGAGAATATATAATCATGCAAAGCATAGTATTAACTAAATATTAGAAAAATATATATATTTATATTAATATATATAGTCGTACAAAACATGGAAAATATATAATCATACAAAGCACAGTATTAATCAAATATAAAAATATATAGTTATATCAAATATTAGTACAGGAAAAATATATTTATATTAATTATATATATATATACTCGTACAAAACAGTATTAACAAATTTTAGAAAAATATATAGTTATATTATCAAAAGTTATATTATCAAATATTGGTACAGGAAAATATACAAAACGTACAATCACATTATTATTACAGTAAAAATATATATTATTTTTACCGCCTACGGTGCAAAACGCTAAATTCGAAGGTGATTGACGCTACATCAACATCGCCATTACTCTGCACGATGTGGTAAAACCGCCCAAGCATCACCATACACCGTTTAACTGATACGGCGGTTTATATTCAATGTAAAGGGCTTTCATATCGTTCAATACTATTTTTGTCCCACTTTACAATCGGCAGGTAAGGTGCCCTTAAGCGCTGCTAGAATGCTATCAAAAGCACGCGGAAAAACGTCATCGTCGGGCGTTACCATAAATACAAATTTATAATTATGCCTTCCAATCGGGGTTTTTTTCTTAACGTACCCAGCTTTTCAATCGTGAACTTTTCACTCGACATAGCGACAATTGAAATAAGCTTCCAGTCGCAACGGCAGCTATCCACTATATAGAGATACAGCTCTTCGGGATGAATCGTGTAAGCGAGCTCTGCACCGTACCTCTCAAGCGTTTTGTACCAAAGCCAGGATATTTCGAAGAATCTAAACCTTTTAAATACGCGTCCAGAGTTAGCCCGTTCTCTCCCTGCTCATTCCTACATTCAACAAATCCGTCGAGCAGAGCGGTGTAAGCGTACTCAAGTACTGTATCAAAATAAATCATATATGAGATGCGTGTGTCTAATATAGGTTTCAGCTTACGGAATCCAACGATCTCAAACATTCTGTCGAGGATGAAACGGTTCCGTGTAGGAACAAGAACGCCATTATCAGCCGTGTTCTTCCACATTCGTATATCAACGCATGGTTGTTATTTACACTCAATGTACAAAAATGGTATATGAGGAGGCTTCACTAATCACCTCTCTTATTATACCTACGTCAGCTGGTATTTTATAGCGTCCTGCCCACCTCTCAACTACCGCGAAGATTTTATGCATCTCCTCAAGATTTAAATAACGTTGCGCTTGCTCGTAGGTCTACTGTTCGTTTCAAGCACACAGTTAATGGTGCCGGTTTCCTGCCTGAACACACACAACGACTTCGTCACGGAGACGTCGTACGAGGCATTGAGAATGCTTCTCAAAGGGAGTTCCATCATATTCATCGAGATGACTATGGCACATCCACTCGGTGCAAGCTCTGAGGAGACTATGAGCCGCGTGAGGCATGCAGGCAGGCAGGAACGGTTCGACGGGCGGTTGACTCACCTGATGATACGTGAATGGGTTTGTTCGAACCCGTATGATCCGTGAGGTGCGATTCGCACCATAATCTAATGAAACCTGTGCGGAGCTGACCGAATTTCTGTACCCCATTATACTGGGTAGGCGTTTTGAGAAATTTTCCGGTACAAGAACTAATTTCGGTTTTAACGTTTTATCATTACCACTCCCCCGAATACGCACCAGACAGTTTACCTCAGGGTAAATTTCATGAACTAGGCACATTTTATAATGTTTTATCTCTCCTAAAAATCTTCACACTGCGGGCGCTGTCAGAGAGAAACATATGTTCATATTTAGGCTTTTTATTTAACAGACGATACTCATCTCTAAAATCTGTTAAAAACTCGCATAACCCTTTAGCCACAACCTCACTACAAACCTCATCATGATATATATTAATGTAGCAGTAAAAATACTTAAGATTGTTCATGATAACAAGATTCACATTTTCAGTCGTAGGGTATGGGTATGACGTAGGGTATGACATGGTGTAGCATGATATAATACCGTTTATCACACCACTCATCCACAAGGCTCACTATCCATATCTGCTGCTTCTCTTCTGCACGCGTTGTTTCTTTTACTTCACGGTATATATGAGACTTTATAAAGCTTAGTTCTACAACATACTTCAGTACATCGTCTGTACTGCGAAATCCTACAACCCCCTCGCCAGAATATCCGTAGAGTATTTGAATAGCCTGACCTTTCGCACGATTCAATGCTTCCTTAAAAGAGTCAAAGGAGGCTGGGATAGGGAGTTTTTCAGTATCCACTACATCTACGCCCTTTACTGAATACCACTTCATAAATGTTGAACACGCGATATTAAAGGTGGCCATTTTCTTCTACGCGGGAGAGAATACACGTCTGAGCTCAAGGGTATACAAGGTCAATGAGAACGCGGGGACAGAGGTCTGCTCAGGCTACGGGGCGAATCACGTCCCCAGTCTTACAGTGGGCGGGGCATAACTTTACTGTACACACGCACACACGCAAAGTGAAACACAAGGTGATGCACGATTTATTTAATAAACGAAATAACCAGCATGTATATATTTAGAAACACGTGCAATAAATAAGTTAACAATAGGCACATAAAAGAATGTTCACATACATATTAAGTTACAAATACGTGTGACGAATAACTTAGCATTAGACCCATCAAAGATTATGTAACCAAAGGGTACGGTGTCATAGGTACCAGGTAACTGGTAACGTTTCCTATAGGTGTTACGGCACACCTTCGTACCCCTAAGTTCCTTCACACACCCCAGTTTCTGCGCCCGAAAATTGTGGGTGCCTACAACTAATTGGGGAGGCCGTTCGCCCTCATCATCGTCCAAACACACTAGATCCTTCAGCGAATCAAAGTTAACGACCTGTCGATTCGCTTGGTTAAGCGTGATACCCTTCGCCTTCACGATATATTTTGTTTCATTCCCTATCCTTACCCGTACCCCATAAGTTTTAGGTCCTGTTGAGACAAAAGAGTCGGCGTATGCATTGTCCCCATACTCATCCTTGATCTCATCAGTGAGCTCGCCGAGGAATTCACCAATAGCAGGCATGTATTCACCCTCCATCGCTGGGAATATCACGCTATCTGTATCGGCATACAAGACTCTCCGCCCAAGAGAATGCAATAGACCCCAAAGTTTGATGCGGGCGTAGGCTGTTGTGAAGCTGGCTACAGGAATGTTTGTAACCCTTGAGGTATATGTGGCCAATTCAGTGTTGTACTTTATTATGTAAGTATTACCTACATTCACGATTTCCATGACTCCTTTATCGGGTGCGTTGGCATAATCCCAGACTTTGCTATAACTTTGTGCCAAATGAACGTTTCCCTTGCCAGTATTCTGTGCAAATTTTCCCCATAGACTGTTTAGACACAATTTTGCACTAAAGCGCTTGCCAGGATTCTTTACAATTTGGGCGCGATCAAGTTGTATACCTTCGTGGTCGCGGTAACGTTGAATATAGGCAGACTTTTCATCTTCGGTGTCAACTCCTCGCGGATACCCTGATGCCTCAACCTTATCCTTCAAAAATGCGTTTATATACGGTGTGAAAAGGTTGGGTAGCTTCTGAAACCTCCAAACCTCATGTATCTCAGTATTCTATACCCATGGCGTACGGCTAGGGACAGCTCAGGACTTGTATATACGCCTCTGATCTTACGCTGGTGGGGTGTATGGTTACAATTACCGTTATTCTCTTCCGCACACTTCACGCACAGGGGAAACATGAGCTTATGGTCAATGACGACGGGTAAGATCGGCATCCATAATTCGCGAGGGGCGAGCACGTCTACGAAAGAGAGCCCAAAGTAGCGATCATTCAAATTTCTTGAAAATTCACTGATGGAGGGCAGGTTAGGCCCCACTATTTTTTCAGGAGCGCCCACGGGTACGGGTTGTTCTTCATCACGTATGGGTATAAAGAACAGAAGTCGTAGTAGTGAAGTTTCACGCCCTCCGTAGGTGGAAAGTATAGCTTGAAGGGATTTGTGCGTCCACCGAACAAGCTATCACCGCATTTGAGAGGATCCAGTACCATTGAACGTTTGATGGCTCTTATCTCCTCACGATACTGCTCATCGGTTCCATCCGTGCATCATATTCATGCTCCCACAAGATTCTGTGTGTGAACCGGGCACCTATAAGTTGATCACGGGTGCGCGTCCACGCACGGCAGTCGGCAGGAGATCTACCGTGGATATCTCCGGTGATTCCACACTCAGGACGGGGGCATCCATGCCACCAGCAACCGTTAAAAGAGTACACAGTCTTCTCACGAGTGGCACGGTTTTCACTTAGTCCATCAACCCAAAAAACACGACCATTAATCTTAATGGGTACTTCACCCGTGTTGCGGGCGTGCTTTATGTATACACCTGTCTGTGCTGTAGGTGTGTGAGCCAGTAAATAGCCTTGTGGCCGTAACTGCGGGGTTGTTTCTGTGAATAATGGTTAAGGTGGCTTTAGGCATGAAGTTATTCTTGAACACCGTAAAGCATAGTGAAGCGATGGTGGTTGCGACTTGCAGCGGATCGCATTTGAAACGGACTATGTACATTCTTCTAAAGGCTTGGAAACATACTCTAAGCACGCGCACATCATTCACGCAATAACGTTCACACTCAGCAGCTATATTATAAGGATTACATTCATTAAAACTACCGTAGTATCGATCAAAGTCTTCGCGCTCATCTACACTCATACAATCATAGTTAAAATAATGTTTGGGTGGAGGTAGACCTACATAGTTTAAAGTCTCGCTAGTGAGGAAAGTGTAAGGGAAGTAGCCTTTTGATACTTCAGCTGCTACCCCCATCACCTTGGGTAGCTTTGCTAATTTACAAGGCGTGAATAATAAAGTATCTTTAAATTGCACATTACCTCTTATTTGCATCTGTATAAGTTTGTTTCCTCTTTTCAAGGGATCACCCGTGAATATCTCGGATGATTCGTGCTCGAGCAGCTCCTTATAAAGGAACTGTGTGTCAAATTTTGCCCCGTTATGGGCAAGAATATACACAGTCATTTTTTTGAACTTGTCGGCTAACTTGACAATATAGGACAAATAGTTTCACAGGGAATCTCTGACACCTTAAAAACGTTTGTCCGTTTACCACATTTGGGGCACTCGTCACACTCGATCTCCATACACTCGTTGCAGATAGTCTGGCTCACAAGTAAATGTGGAACTACCTCTTTGGTTTCGGCGTTCGTATGTTTCTATATCGTAGTATACAGTTATACAAGGTTTGTTTTTAGGCTTTGCGTCTTTCATATAACATACATGTTTTACGCCATCCGCCTTATATTTCTCATGGCATGTAGAACAGTGAATTTCGTCACATTTGTGCTTGAAATTTCCCTACCATTCAATGTGAAACATGCCACATTCACAGATTCTCATTTTCCTGCACGTGCCAATTGATTTATGGAGTTCAAAACAGTTATTGTTGAAAAATGTGCGTCTACACACATTACAATCCCTCTTCTCAGCTTCAACTACACGGCTTTCACATTTGGGGCTTTTACACTGTTCACATACCATGTGGCATCTTTACAATGTTTCACTATATCATCTGCAAACTCGAGACACCCCTTACACAAATCATGATGTCCCATATTTTCGACTTTTATCATAACTCGCGTAAAGGCACCTTATATTACGGATGGGGAGATACGTTGTACCTGACAGTCCTAAAATAAGTAGGGGTCTTGTACGATCTCTCACACTGCTTTTAAAAACATACACAGTCCTACGACTATCATCCAGGCCAAATACCACTATACGGCATTCATTTCCTGTTCAACCCTTCTCAGCTCTTCAGGACCCATATTACAGTCAAATTCAAGTTCACAGTCTACAGCTAGTTTACGGGCACGCTCCACGATCGTGGGCAACCAAATTTTGGCTCTCGTATTTAGCACAGTAAACATACGTGCTAGGACTAATGCTATAAAGCCGCAACCACGATCGACGTTTATATGCCGTCTATAAATAGCCTGAGAATTGAAGTTAAGAGTAAGGTGTGGCACTATGACCCGCAACACGGAATACACGGTCAATATTTACCGTGAAGTTGTCCATATTGAATGCTATACTACTTTGGGCGGCTTGCATTATACGCGCTAATATATATTCTACATCCTCAGCAGCCAAACGTCTAAATGGCACTACCACCCAAAAATCATCTACATCGTTATCATCTGAGCCGAAACCGAAGGATAGACTCGTCCTGACTTCACGCTCGTCGCGGTTCTGAAGGGCAAACTCTACAATGCGCTCTACAACGCGACGTAGCCCGCGCTCAATTCCATTGCTATACAGGGTTCTAGGGTCAACCCTGACTATATACCGATTTCTAGTCAAGGCTGGGGTAGGGGTTGCGGAGCGCACCAACTCAAATGTTATATCATCCTCAACAGAGCGAGTCACCGCTGAGGAGGTGTATGCTTCATTACAAAGGACCCCAGACGCTGCTCTAGAGCCCCGTAAAAGTAGGCTTAAAAGAATGGAGAGTGAGCTACTACTACTATTAAACAGTGAAAAGGCGCCTGATGAGAAAAGGGTTTTGTATCAAGAGGCTTTGCAGAAATTTCTTCACGAGTACGAAGATTATAAACAGCCGACAGAGCTCCCCGTGAGGCACAGCTCGAGTAGCGCTAAGCATAGTGGTACAGGGCCTGAGCAACCAAAGAGTAGCGGAACACAGCACATCGAACATGTGCTAAAAAACAGCCTGCCCCATACATTGAAGAATAAAGGTTTAAGTCTTTATAACCTATTGAGTGAGGACCCTATCATACAGTGGGGCGACTTAGGCGAGGTCGTTGTTGATGGAACAAGGGTACAGGGGTCTAATATCGTTGATATTGTTCACGATCTGGTGAGAAAGTGGGACAGGCCTTCACCAACAGGATGGAGACATATTAAAGCAAGACTACAGCAAATTAATGTCCCCAAAACATTGATAGGTAATCTGAATAGGTTAAAAGACTTGGAGCATGCATCGCACGTGTCACAACTGAGTACACCTTCACCCACAACAGCTGCAGTGTCTCTGGAGAGAAGAAAGAAGAGAGTAGAAGGCCAACCTTATCCACGTGCCTCTAAAATACGCAAATGTCTAACGTATTAAGTAAGCACTATTATGACATTTCTAGCCCAGCATCCTATGGTGGCGTTAATAGACTGTACAGAGGTACTTATGGCGTAAGGAAAAAGGATGTTGAGAGATTTTTGCGTGCCCAGGATGCTTACACACTTCATAAACCGGTGAGAAAAAGGTTTAAAACAGCCAAGACACAACAGCCGCATCGATTGATTCTATTTGGCAGGCAGATTTAACAGACATGCAAAGATATTCGGTGTACAACGATGGTTACCGCTACATCCTATTCATAATAGATGTATTCTCTAGATACCTGTGGTTAGTTCCCCTGAAAAATAAATCGCCTGAAACAGTCGCTAAAGCAACCAAAACACTGATGCTGAAAGAAAACAGGATTCCAGGCTATTTTTGTACGGACATGGGGAAAGAATTTATAGGGCGTGCTTTTCAGAACATGTCAGAGTTTAACATCAGCTATTACACTTCCAACTCTATACATAAAGCATCTTTAGCTGAAAGAGTTCAGCGTACCATAAAGGAACGCATGCACCGTTATTTTACACATAAAAGCACGCTCAGATATATAAATGTTCTCGATTCATTGGCTTCATCCTACAATCGCTCACACCACCGTATGATCGGTACAACGCCTAGCGATGTTTTAGAAAGAGGCAGGCGACCGAGAAGTGATGGACTACCACCACTACCGCCAGCACAATCTTTGCGTTTCAAAATCAATGATTAATTATGTAAGGTCACGTTCGGGAAATAAATTCGCGAAGGGTTTTGAGCAAGGATGGACACGCGAGATTTTTAAAGTTAGAGCTATGAGGCCTAAAGGCGAGATAATGATGTATTACGTTGAAGATTTGAATGGGGAAGAAATCTCGGTTTTTTTTTTACCGCGAGGAACTTCAGAAAGTGGCATTTAATTTAGGAAAAAACGTGTTTAAAATTGAGAAAATTTTAGGAAGCAAAGGCGCAGGAAAGAAGAAGATGTACCTGGTGAAGTGGTTAGGTTATCGAGAAAGCTTCAATACCTATATAAAAGCCGATGCAGTCATGAAGCTTAATTAGTATGCAGCATGGCCCCCAACCATTTCTACGTCACACACCCGTCCTCTTCATCCCTGTCTGTGCACCCTAACAACACATTAGCCAACTTTGTAACAGAACTCCATGGGCCCATTGATTTGGGTCGTGATTCGTATGAGGTGGGAGTATGTGAAATTCAGCTGGACACCGTCTTTTTAAATATTGATTATAAAGCCGTTTTTACAATTCTTAGAAACTGTGACGAGTGCGCCAAAGCCGGGGTAACTCGGGACGAAACTATAAGCATCGCCCGGACTAAGGTCGCACAGTTTTTCAGTGCAACTGTGACACTAGGCCCGGGTCGCTATGGTTCGGTTGAAGATGTTGTGAGAGACTTAAACATATGTTTAAAAAACTCGCACCTTACGAATGATTTAATATACGAAATCGCAAACAGAGGAGGCGCTGCACATACTCTAATGCTAAAATCAAAGGCTAATAAAAATCTTAAAGACGGAAGAGTGTTCAAAATTATAACCGAGGGGCGTTATCGAGCAGCCTTCCAAAGAGACACCTATCACGTGGTACCGGATGACTTGTCCCGCTTAATGTACCAGCTGAAGATGGAGAAAATAGCTGAAGGCCCTGAGCCGCCAGAAATGTGCTATATTTATAGCAATATAGTAGAACACCAATTTGTTGGGGACACCCAGGCCCGTCTGGTACGCATTGCACACATCCCCAACCATAGAGGTAGGGGTTTGAGTATTACATATGACAGGCCCCATTATGTGAATGTCGCAACTAATCTACTAACTAATATCTCAATATATATAAGAACGGTGGAGGGTAAAAATTTCCCATTCGGTGACGGGAGCTTGACAATGAAGCTGCACTTTCGCCGCACTGAGTTATAATGGTCAGAAAACCATTCACGGTGTACCGGGGTGTGAGATATCAGCGCGGCAGCGGCCTTGGGGCCATTTTTTCATCCATACTGTGCACAGCTGTACCACTATTGAAGAGGGGGGCCAGGTACCTTGGTAGGAAGGCCTTACAAACAGGATTTAACGCGGCAGAAGAAATGCTCGCGGGTACTAAACCTAAAGAAGCTCTAAAAAAAACATTTAAGGCGTACGCGGGATGAAATCATCAAAGATGCGAAGAGGAAAATGCGTGGCGGAGGAAAGAAGAAGAAGAAGGGGTTGCCAACATGATGTAAATAAGAGGGCTGCTAGAAAGAAGAAGGTAGTGCCATCACGTGGTGTAAAGAAGAAGAGCGGTTATGAAGAAGGAATCACGTCGTGTTAAACGTAAAAGGGTGCCAAAAAGAAAGTGTTCTAAGTGTATGAAACCTATGGTTGATCATTTTTTTAACTGATATAAACTGAGGAAGCTAGTCTCACGAATCATAGATTGTTTAACAGTCGTCACGGGAGGTGGCACGTTTCATTCATCCTTGCAGTTCACAGTGCTGTAAATCGGAGCTGTCCCTCTTTGATATGCCTCCAACTCAAGTATCTATTGAACACAGTGACTTTATTGCAATTAACCCTTTAAACACGATTAGCTCACCCAGTGCCCCTATAGAATTCCTGATACCCAGCTCAGGCCAATACTTTTTTGATCCGGGCTGTATGGACATGTATACTAAACTACGCATAGCTCATTCTGACGGAACGGACTGCGATGATAATTATGCTGCATACCCCGAAACAAACTTTCTGCACACCATATTCAGCCAGTGTGACGTATATTTAAATCAGACTAACATCTCGGCAGGCACGGGGTATTACCACCTACGATCGTATCTGGAAAATGTCCTCAACTTTTCAAAAGAAGCGAAGGATACCTTTTTATCTGCCGAGGGGTATTACCACACTAAAGATGAAGATGGAATAAAGGATAAATTTAAAAATTCTAAAAAAAAGATATATGAATGTTTTGGACGCTTGCACACGGACTTTACATTCCAGGAGGTTACTTATGAACGGTGTTGATATGAAATTGAAACTTACCCGCACGAGCACTGAGATCTGTATAAATATGGGCGCTGACCAAGAAGAAGGCGCGAAACCTGTTGTAATCCATATCATGGAGGCATATTTGCGTATACGCCGAGTGAAGCTAAGTTCCGCGAAACATATAGAAATTGAGAAAGAACTGTTACACACCACAGTGAAATACCCAATTAACGGTACAGATCAAACTGTACACGATCCCCACAGGATTGGCATCGAAACAGAAAACATCGCTCTTGGAGTACTGCCTAAAAGGATTTTAATTGGGATGCAAGACCACGCTTCGACGAATGGGGATTATAAAAAGAGTGCCTTCAAGTTTGAAAATTTTGGACTTAAAAATATCACTTTATATATCAATGGCGTCGCATTGGGTGGGACAATGAATATGGACTACTCGTCAGATGCTGTGTTCCCGCTCTGCGCGAGAGCATACAGCGGTTTAGCCCATAACACAAGGGTGTGTGACGAACTCGGAATCGGCCTAACACAGAAAGAATTTGTGGAACAGTTTAACATTTATTCATTTGACCTTACTCCTGACTTAACCGCCGGGGTAAACACCCATTTAAACGCCCAGCAGACTGGTACGGTGGCAGTACGTTTGGATTTCGCCAAACCTACAGACGCGCCTATTAGTGTACTAATGTATCTAGAAACACAGGCCCTAAGAGAGAGGGATCGTTTCCGGAATATAAACACAGATTTTTAAAATGGACGCAAATACCCTCAAGAGAGTGGTGAAAAGTGACTGTTTTGCGCGTTCCAAATTTATCGGGGTTTTTGCAAAGAATGAAATATTGATGCCAACTAGCACGAGAAGCTGGCATGGTGCAATCGTTAACACCGACATTGTGGGTGGCGAGGGAATTCACTGGTTTGCTCTTTATTTTAAAACTAATGAAAGACTATACTACTTAGATTCACTCGGGCTCCCCCTATGGAACGACTCGACAATCGTAAATTTTATCGCGCAATTACGTGTGCCTGAGGTAATTTGGGCCCCATATCAACTTCAAAGCCTTTACAGTGAAACATGTGGGCTATATTGTATCTTGTTTCTCTTGCATATGTCTCGCGGGAAGGGATTTATGAATTTTTTAAATTTATTCGATTTGTGTGACACAAATATGAACGATAAATATATATGTATACAGATAAAAAAATTCCCACATGTTGCAACCCCCTGTAAGCCCTTTATTGTGTAAATCTGTATATACATTTGTAACAATAAAGAATTGGGCGCTGCCCCTTTTTGTACATGTTTAACAAATGAAAATAATGTGTTTTGTTAATATCGTAAAAAGTACTTACATTATCACTGCGGTGATAGCGCAATCGGATGAGTTGTTGTGCGACAATGACATCTGATTCGCAGCGTGGTGTGGATACCACTTCGTCCGCCACCCTTTCTCCTAAAGTTTTTATAATCTCTTCTAACTCCGTTTCGTCCCTGTAAAATAAAGATAAAATTATTTTTAAAAACGAATGCACTTCTTAAAACTGCATTCGTTTCTAAAAATCTACCATATATATATATATATATATATATATATATATATCAGTGGCGAGTCCTGCACTCGGGCTTCTCGGGCTGAGCCCGAGAGGCAAGGGGCAAGGAAAAGCATGAGAGATAAAATTGTGTATTTATAGATTTAAGTTTTTAAAAAAGTTTTAATACAAATTGTAAAAAGGTTTTTGGCTGGTAGTATGTTACTATTTTTCTGTCTAGCCTTCGTCACGCAAGCAAATTTTGAGCGCATTTAGATACCCTTACTACCTATAAAAAACTATATTGACACATTAAGTTTTCGTGTAATCTTTCAAATCCTTTACTCGGGCGCAAGACATTACGCCCGAGAAAGTATAAGTAATATCGTATATTTAAAGTTCTTTTAATGAATAATTATTTGCTTGCATACGGTAACATAATAGTAGTCCTTCTAATTCTCATTAAATAAAATACGTTTTTCCTCCTATTAATTTTTTTTATAAAGAAAAAATATTTCAACTCGGGCTTATATCCTTCGGCCTTGTAGAGGCACAACTTTTAATTCTGGCGATACATGGTAACTTTTTTATGTTCGATAAGCGTGCCTTCAACTGCCTGAGAGAAAAAGGTTTTAAATTCGGCTATTTTATTCATGCTATGCACATAAGTTAAATTCAGTGTTAAGTAAAATGTCAGAGAAAGTTAACGGGGCTAAAATGTTCTTTTCCACATGTACGTGCTTTCAGTAAATTTGCTTCTTCAAGTACGAAACGAAAAGCTGTATTTAAAGAGCTTAATATCAGCATTCCATCACTTTGTGAAACAAGGTGGTGCTATAGATCTAGAATCGTGTCAGCAATAAAAAGGCAGCGTGAAACTCTGAAAAATGCATTCAAAAGATTTTAGATGACAGTGCAAGATGGGATGAAAATACTCTTAATCAAATGATAATTAATCTACTTATAAAATTGCATGATTTCACTTTTCTGTTTTTTATTAACTGCTTTGAAAATATATTGTCACAAGCCGAAAAACTATTTGATCTTCTGCAATGCAAGCAGCTTGACATGAAGTTTGCGCAACAGAAAGTAAATGACTTTATTGAATGTATTGAGTGCGCTCGTACTGATAAAGCATATAGTAAAGTTTTTCAAGAAACAATGGCAGACTTCGAACAATCCAAAGACCTGCTTTTTTCCTCGAGAAAAAAAAGCTAGAGGCAAACAAATGAACTATAAAGCAATATATTTCGAAATAATTGACATTATACTAATGTCAATGAGGGAACGATTTGATTGCATTCAGGAGTTTGCGTTCTTTGAGTTGATTGATGTGACCAATTTCCAGAATTTGCTGAAAATTTTCGAATGCATTATCTTAATGCTTTACAAACTAAATATCCAAATGTAATTGACTCCAAATCCTTAGTTAACGAATTGAAATATCTTTATCGTGAGAGTGACTTTAGAAAATGCAAATCTGCAAATGAAATTTTAGAAGTCTTTCACGAACTAGGATTATTGTCTGCGATGTCGGAAACCACAAAGCTGATTCAGCTCCTTACCATACCTGTAACTTCTGTTTCAAATAAAAGGAGTTTCTCTGTTCTTGATCGAATTAGATCTTATTTAAGAAACACAATGGCTCAAGAACGGTTCTCGTCCCTGGCTAGGATTTCAATTGAAAAAGAAATACTTATTGATTTAGAAAGCAAAAAGGAATTACATGACCGAATATTAAAGGAATTTGCTTTAAAACCAAGACGCTTGGACTTTATGTTCAAGTAAATAAAATTCAAATAATTTTTTTACCGAGGTATGTATTTATTTATTTTATTGATAATCTTAAGTTATTGTCATGCATTTAAATGTCGGCTCATATGTAGACTTGAAAATTTAAAAAGAGCCCGAGTAGTCTTGAAGAGCTGGAGTCGCCACTGATATATATATATATATATATATATATATATATATAGGGAAATAGTGATGAAAAGTAGTGAAAAAAGTAGATTGCAGCGATATTTAGAATCCAACAAATTATTTTTATTATATATAATAAAGGTTATTCAATTATTCAACTGAAAATGCTTTGCAATTATGGCTTCTTTATAAGATAAGGCTCACATTAGTTCGTCTGCAAATTCGAGATCGCTGGGTGGGTTGCTCGCCGATGCACTCGCTCTCCTTTCGCCGAAAGTGTTTATAACACGGTCTAGCTCCGTGGTGGTCCTCTAATTAAAATAATTGTCGTGAAGCTGGATGCGAACAACACGTTTCAGGAAAAATAGTATTAATCAAAACTAATAAATAAACGAGATTTGTTTGCGTTGAGAGAACCTACCACGCTTGAATTGAGTTGAACAACCTTTACTAATAATAAAATAAATACAGTAGTCTTTTTACAATGACATGAATAATTTTGAAGCTCGACTATTTATTTTATTTAATTTGGTCCTCAAGATTTAGGCTTTACTGGGCCATTATTAAAAATAAGCCGCTAGTTCCTATAATTAGTAATAATAAACAAATAAATGCGGTCTTGTAATTGAAATAATTGTCGTGAAGCTGGATGCGAACAACACGTTTCGGGAAAAAGTATTAATCAAAACTAATAAATAAACGAGATTTGTTTGCGTTGAGAGAGCCTGTCCACGGCTAGGTTAATTGAAATTATTTCGCAGTAATTTGACGAGAAATACACACAATGAACACAGATTTAAAATTAAAAACTGTTGAGAGCTGATATATATATATACACTGAATATATGGGACACAAACATTAATTAAACACGATTTTCAAAACTTATTACAACGTTACAAATTACTTACATTTCAC
Organism: Bathynomus jamesi; assembly: GCA_023014485.1. Lineage (NCBI taxonomy): Eukaryota > Metazoa > Arthropoda > Malacostraca > Isopoda > Cirolanidae > Bathynomus > Bathynomus jamesi. The sequence goes on from JAJOZX010010928.1 coordinate 65,751, forward strand.
AGGATTCTTGAATGAGGGTTTGGACCCCGCCCCATTAATTTCATCAAAGTTCTGTGACGAGAAAAGTCTGTTTTGGTCTATTGCACTGAATAATAGGCGTGTGGCTTGGTTGTAATAATCGCTGTCACTAATAAGGTCGGGTGAATCGTAAAGCTCAGCCATGATTCGTATGATGCAATAAGTAACGTGAAACTGACTCTAGACGACGAGGTGCCCCATTTATAATGGGTACGCCCCCTGCCTACAAGCGGAGAGCCTTGTTTCCTATTGGAGAACTGCATGAATAGGGGTGTTGTTTTAGGACTTGTGGCGGTCATTTTCGGCCAATCGAGAGCATATCACTTTTTCAAAGACAATCATTGGTTGTCCCACGAAACGTAGGGCGTGGTTTAGGCATATGCATGTTGAAAAACAAGCTCTTTCAAGTATTCCTGGACGGTGATTGGCACACCGCCGTCAAAACCTGGGTGGAGCTTCATACCCTTTGTAGGAAATACTCGATCAAACGGGTATACCGGAATCTCGAATTTTTTTTTTTTCCACACTGATCTCACCTGTATCGGTCCACTGTATGTTGGGGTCCTCAACAATGAACTCTTCGGTGAGATTATGTGAAAGCGTGAGCAATCATTCCCTGACGAGATGTATTTCTGATTCCATGTTAAACTGTAGGTCTAGTGCGGGTGAAAACCTTAATCTTTGTCAAAATGAGCAATTCGGTGGGTTGATGTGAGAGATGGCAATCATTCCCTGCCGAGGTGTATTTCTAATTCCATGTTAAACTGTAGGTCTAGTGTGGTGTGAAAACCTTAATCTTTGTCAAAATGAGCAATTTGGTGGGTTGATGTGAAAGATGGCACTCATTCCCTGACGAGGTGTATTTCTAATTCCATGTTAAACTGTAGGTCTAGTGTGGTGTGAAAACCTTAATCTTTGTCAAAATTAGCAATTCGGTGGGTTGATGTGAAAGAGATGGCAATCATTCCCTGCCGAGGTGTATTTACTCTTGCAACATTACGTAACTTTTCTGCACTCTCCCCTTTGCACTCTAACCTCTTAGGTTAGGTATACCCCTTTGGGGGGTTCAGTTTGGGGGAGAACGCCTCCAAGTTGCATACCCCTCTTTCTCTCTTCCTTTCTGCCCCTTTGGGGGAAATGCTTGGGGGAGAACTCCGCCTCCAAGTTGCATGCCCCTTGCAACCCCATTTTGGGTTGGCAACAAAGGCCTGTACACTCTCTCTCTTTTTTTCCCAACAAAGGGGGGTGGGGGGAGGTGGCACTCTTGCAACATTACGTAACATTTCTGCACTCTCCCCTTTTGCGGGCATACTACTAAATCTTATCACCATGGCTGGAAGGTGAATAAAAGATAAGGCAGTTGAATGAACTCATGAAATTTGAAATTGACATCAATGACTTTCGGGATTTTGTTGATTCAAATGTGGAATCAAAGAATATTCCTCTTCCACCTACCATTGCTAAAGCTAAGAAAATAATGAACAATTGCTATTAGCAGCGCGGAAGCAGAACGAGGCTTTAGTGTTATGAACGATATTGCAAAAGCGGAAAGAAGCAAACTTTCTGTTAATCATATTTCCAGTCTGATGACAATAAAATACTAGGAAAGCCTGTAGCAGACTGGGACAGAGCATTTTTTAACCTAGTGAGTGGGCGACATGAATGTCACTCAGTGAAGAAAATTTATCGCCCAGTAAATGAAATTTTAGGGTAATGGGCGACAAGGAATTTTCAAAATTTGTAAAAATCGAATTGTCTTGAGAGCATTGTCTTGGAAGCCATATAAATATGTATAATACATGCACATATGCCACAATTAGAAATATTTATCCTAAATGTAAATATGAAATTTACATTGAATATTTATATATAGATAATGCTAGCGTTATTTCAGACCACACGGGGATGGTGGCCTGATTAGGGAACATCTGGATCGATAGTACCCTTAATCTAGGGGTGTGCTGGGACCGATTCGCCCGAACCGGTTGTTAAATTATGAGTGGATCACCGAACCGCTTGTTTGTTTTCAACAAATATTTAACAGTCTGTAGAAATTTAATTATATCTAAATTTTTTTTCATTTTTTCAGGATTTTATAGAAAAATATAGGTAGTATCACTGTTACATTTTATTTCATTTTTATTGGGTTCAGAATCCCAGTTGAGCCGTGAACGGCCAAGCTCTGAAGGGCCACACAGCCCAAGTTAAGCTAGACTAAAACTTACGGACTTGGAGGTCCTATTTGGTCCTACCTCAGTTGCAAAAAATTAAAATAAAAAACAAAAGGGCACTATTTATGGTCTTCTTTCTAAACCTTGCAACAACAACACAACCTGCACCATTGCACGATGCAACAATCTTGTATCTAAACAACCAAACTGAACTGCAAGAGAGCTCTCTATAAGACCACACCCTGTAAGTGCCGCATTCAACAAACGATTAGAAAAGACGCGCAGTGCCCCAAAAAAATATTATGTCACAAGAGTGCCCAAACAATGATGCCACAAGAGCCCAAAAATGCTAGCTCTAAATTAAGTGAATTTTTCACTAACCCTACAATTATGAGATGGATATATATACACCTTAACTTAATATATAAAAGCAATGCTGCATCAATCAGCTTAGTCATAATATCGCCTTGGGACAACAATGGCTCTTCTAGATTTTCTAACAATCGCAAGCAGTGGTCGTTTCAATATTTATTTATTTTTGATGAAAAATTAGTTTATTTTTAGATAATTATGTTATTAGTGAGTATAAAGAATATGTTAAATAATTTCTGCCAAAATGTTACAAAATGCTGTTTGGAAAAGTTAAATTGCGTTGGCTTCCGTGGCTCCGCCACGGACTCCGCTGGGAGAGCTATCGCTCACCCTAGACCCCCTACCTTAATGACTCACCATTGGCGCTCACCGATTTACACCCCTATCTGTATCAGAACCGGTTGTTAAGAAATTGGCAGCACACCCCTGTCTAAGTCCATACCCCTCCTACCGCCTAGCCTCTCCAGCAACTGAACATTACTCACTCCGCTAGTCTACTATCCCCAACTCAGTGACACCACCCACCCGCTGTCTCGCCGAGATATGTATGTGAGTGCGAGACGCTTGTTTGGCGTGATTCACTTTCAATAGTGAGAATATTCGAAATAAGTTTAAGAAGCATGAGTGGTGTGAAATCGATTGACAAATGATAATGTTCGAGAAAGTCACTGGAATGAGAATGGGTGATCATTTGGTACGCTGGTATGATCACGTGGAGAGAGTGAATAATGACGAGTGTGAAAAATGTGTATAGTAGTGACTGCGTAGTATGAGACAGGAAAACAAAGTGAAAGATTGAGGATGTAATTAGTAAATGTGGAATTAATATAAGTGTGCCACAAGTGTTAATGTGCAATAATTGGAAGGAGTTTTTGAGGTATGTAACAAGACGACAGGTTCACTTGACATCAGGGCTGTGGAGTCGGTATAAAATTTGCCGACTCCAACTCAGGCTCAGACTCCAAAAATGTTAACATTCCGACTCCGACTCCAGAAATCTGACTTGTATAATTACGACTCCGACTCCGATGGAATGTTAAGGCCAAATTGATTACGATTAGCTTTATTAGGCCAATGGAGGTTCATAAACAAAGCATTTCGTCACCACCACATGACTCATCAGGTTACTTAGTGGCTGTAACTATGCCTTAATGGCTTTTTTTCTCTTTATTCAAAAATTACAATAAATCCCAAAATACAAACTGATTGAAGCTTAAACAAAATAAGATTATTATTGGTTTAGCAAATTAATAAGATGTTTTTGTATTATAAACTCCGTAACAAATGTACTAACCTAAATTGAATTTTTAAATTTCCTTATTATTAATTATGTTAATTAATAATTATAATCCTTATTAATTAAAGCAACTATATTTATATATATATTTATTTATTATATTTTTTATATATTATATTAAAACATTAGGTTAAATCTATTTTATTCATAAAATTGAGCTAGGCCTAGGCCTAGGCTGCTATGGTTCTAGTTGAAGGATTTGCACCGACTCTGACTCCGACTCCACTCAAAATTGACCGACTCCACGACTCCGACTCCTGACTCCGACTCCACAGCCCTGCTTGACATACCACTGGAGATATGCCCCTGAAACCTTATCACCTTTCCATGAAGGGTAACACTGAATCCCGAAGGTTGGGGTAGTACCTTATTCTCACACCTTTGTATGTGTAATTGATTCGAGTGTTTTCAGTCCTGAGTTCAAGGGTTGTGCCAATCCCATAGAGAATAGGGATGGGTTTTTTAGTGTGTGTTTAATATTTATTGGGCTTTTCCTTGGCAGCAGTGATTGCTTTGAATGAATGAATGAATAGCAGTGCTTCACCAGCGCTTCAACTGCTAAGGTCATATCGCGCCGAAACTAAAGTAAAGAGAGAGCACAAGGAGATAGGGTAAGGAGGACTTTGAAAGAGTAACAGTTAAAGAAAAGTCATGAGAGAGAAAAGTAAATACACTATGAACAGCAAAGGCAGGAAGAAATTACACCCAAGTCATATTAAATAGAGTATATAACGCCAGTTTGACGGAGAAAAGAGAAAAGCGTGTCCTTTTGGTATAGTGTGGAGTCATCCAACAATAGAGTAAGAGTGGAGCTTGAAGGGCAAAAAGGGAGGAACTGAATTGGGAGCGAGCAACGGTAAAGGCAGGGCAAACCAAAAGTAAATATGAAACAGAGAGAGGGATGCCTCATGGCATGGGATTTTGTTGATTCAAATGTGGAATCAAAAGAATATTCCTCTTCCACCTACCATTGCTAAAGCTAAGAAAATAATGAGCACAATTGCTATTAGCAGCGCGGAAGCAGAACGAGGCTTTAGTGTTATGAACGATATTGCAAAAGCGGAAAGGCAGGGAGGACACCTCTCTCGCCGCGGCGTCCGCGCGCTCGTTGCCAGGAATACCAACGTGGGAAGGTCACCAACAAAAGGCGACTGCCTGACGGCGTGATGAAAGAAGGACCAGCCAGTACTGGATCTGTCGCACCAGTGAGTGCGGAGAGACAAGAGAGGGCAGGGCCTCAAGAGCGCTACGGGAGTCAGAATAAATAATAAACGATGTTGAGGGAAGCTGAGAAAGAAATGAAGGGCCAAAAGAATAGCCGATAGTTCCGCTGTAAAGATGGATGCCGCTGGGGGGAGGGATAGTGATTTGATTTCCGATGGGAAGACGGCCGCGCAGCCCAATCCCAGTGGAGACCGAGAACCATCAGTGAACACTGAGATAAAATCGGCATGGGAAGAGGAATAGGATAGGAATAGTTGTCGAAGGGCGGATGGGTGGGACTGGGACTTTGGTACAGTAGAAATGGGACCGGAGAAATGGTTCACGGAGGGGTAGTTGTATGGGAAGAGGACAGCACTCGCCCCTCCACCCCTAGAGAAGACGACGGGGGCCATTTGGAGACCAAACGGTCGGATCAAGTGGGGATGACGGTCAAAGCATACCACAGTGGAAGGGCCGAAGAAGGATTGGAAGACTGAGATGGGAGAAAACTGCCGAACACGAAAAAGGTATTTTAGACCCTCCAAGGTACGATGAGTATCCAACGGGAGATGATCACACTCCGCATACAGGCTAACGATTGTAGAGGATCGGAATGCGCCAGTGCTGATGCGTACACCCAAGGAGCGAATCGGGTCCAGCATGCGCAGAGCGGAGGCAGGAGCGGAGGAATAGGCCTGACAGCCATAATCCAACTTACTTTGGACCAGGGAGTGGTAGAGCCGCCAACGAGAGTGGCGGTCAGCACCCGAGTCAGTATGAGAGAGGAACTTGAGAAGGGTACAAGTCTGAAGGCATGAAACCTTCAGAGACTTTAAGTGGGGAATCCAGGAGAGGCGGGAATAAAAAAGGAGACCAAGAAATCTAGTTTCGGGTACAACGGGGAATGGTGATCCATAAAGAGAGAGAGAAGGAACGGCAGTGCAGCGGCGGCGTTGGCAAAAGTGCATTGCCACCGTTTTCGAAGGGGAAAATCGAAACCCGTGGTCTGTGGCCCATTTGGAAATCGAATCCAAGGCCCGCTGGAGGATACGTTCAAGGAAGGCAAGTCGGGAGCCGGAGCAGTACATGGCAAGGTCGTCGACATACAGGGTGGCCGTAATCCCCGGGGGCAGAGCCGTCACCACGTCGTCGATCGCCAAAGCGAAGCAGACGACACTTAGGACGCTGCCCTGGGGTACTCCCTCCTCCTGCGAATGCACAGAAGAGAGGGAGGTGCCCACCTGAACTCGAAAGGAACGAGAAGACAGAAAGTTGGAGATAAAGGAAGGGAGAAAACCTCGGAAGACTGCATAAAGGTGACGTTGCTCTGCAAATGACACATGGACCGCAGTTTCCAACTGAACTAAGATGTCAGTGGTGCTACAGCCCCTTCGAAAACCAGTCTGTGTAGAGGAAAGTAAATTGTGGCGTTCTAGGTGCCACATCAGTCGCCGAGAAACCATCTTCTCTAAAAGTTTTGAGAGGCAGTTAGTGAGGGCTATTGGACGCTAATTGACAGTGCTGGGCAGCACAAACGAAAATTCACTTGCGCAAGCGCAAATGCGCAAACTTCTCGAAACTTGCGCTTGCGCAAACGCAAACGCAAACTATTAATATATACAGGGTTTTCAAAAAAAAATAGGTGCGGTTTTTTTTGGGACACCCTGTATAAAATTAAATTTATGGTCAATCAAATCAAATCAAAAGACATTATTAACAGACACACGATCCATAGATATATCAATAAAGAATAGATACAAAATTACAATGTTAAATAAATAATAATAAAAAAAAAAGAAATTACAATATTACAAAAAAAAACACTTCAAAGCTCCTCAGAGTCCTCCTCCAACTCCATCGTGAGCAGGTCCATGTTGCCCTTCAGGAACACAAACCTCTCAAAGTTCTCAGAGGTCAAGCTGGACCTCTTGGGCTTCATGATGTCAGACCCCTGGGAGAACACCCTCTCCACAGCTGCAGAGCTGGGGATGGCCGTGTTGTACTTCAGAAAGACCTCAACCCAGGCGGCGCGGTACAGGGCGGGGAACATCCCCTGCTCCAGCTCCTTGCTGGTCTTCTCCTTTTCAGAGCACCAAGCATGTAGCTCCTTCCCCACCTTGGTGGAGAGGCGGTTGCGGGTGGCGCTCTCCATTGGGGTCCTCAACTCCTAGAAACAACACAAAAATTATTAATTTACTTAAAAGTTGAATGACTTTCTAAGTTTCTTAGATAAGTGAAAAATATTTTAATTAATATTTATTTTATATTTCATATTTCTCTCATGTGGACATGACAATCCAAACCTACAGAGTTATACAGTAAATTTTTTTAAAATAATAATTATTTGAAATTAAATATTTAATAATTTATAATCTACATATTCTAAATCTATCACCTTGAAAAGTCACCCTCCTCATCCTCCTCTTCACCATTGCTGCCTGTGGTCTCTATGGCGCCTGCTCCTTGACCTCATCCAGCAGCTTAGACCTCACCATATCAAACTTGTTAGGGTTGAGGTGGCGGACCACAAGTAACTTGAAGTGGGGGTGGATCGCGGTAGCCATCAGCAGGTCCATCTCATTGAAGAGGGCGGAGAACCTGGCCTTGAAACCCTTAGGTTTCTTCTCTTCATTGAGAGGGTTCTCCAGGAGGTAGTCCACCAGCGGCTGGGCGTACTTGAAGTTTTTGCTCCTCGTGGCCTCCAGCTTGTTCCTAATTTAATAGAATTATTTATGTGGACAGGACAACTAAACCAATAAACTTGCCAGAGTTTAATTTAATGAATAATGAAATTATTATTTTATTATAAATTAAACAACAACATTTTTAGTATTTAAAAATAAGTCAAGGTTGTCACCTGAGGACATAGAGGGTGGGAAGCAGGACCCCCATGTAGGCCTCCTTCTCAGACTGCAGTTTGTCCAGGCTGGTCACCACGGGCTTCATGGCAGTGAGGTACTCTGTCATGACATCCTTGTCCGTCTGGTTGAAGCTGGCCATGTGTTGTCCATGCAGATAATGTTGATCTGGGCCATCTTGGTGTTGAGCACCTCGTTCAGGACCTCCATGGAGTCATAGAGGGAGTTCCACCGGGTGATGTTGGGGGTCTTCAGCTTCCTGCCCACCTCCCTCTTGATGGTGGCCGCGATGGTTGGCTTTCTTTTCTGTTTGTTCCACAGAGCTTGGGCCTTGGCTTTCACCTACATGAATATAGATAAAAAATTAATATTATTCAAAACAAAATGCTTATAAAATAATAAAAATATATTATTGAGTACTGACAAGTCTTAAATGATTAAACAAGTGCTTTATTTAATAATATTTAAGAATTATTATTTATTAATGACCTTGGTGAAGCAGGGACGGTTACCCGTTGACCAACTAGGGACTTTCTCCACACATCAACTATCGCCAACAAGTTGAATGTGTGGGCAGCACATCTGCGGTGTTTAGGCAGGTTACAGGTGTCCCCGTGCTCCTCCTTGATGAGTTGGACCAGGTCAACAGGCTGAACCTCCTCCCTTTCATCTGTGTCGTCTTCCTCGACGGAGTCCTGTTCAGAGTCCTCCTGGGCGGGATCCTCGGTAGAGTCGGACTCGCCAAACATCTTGAAGGCCTTCACGAAGTTGGCTCCGTTGTCTGTGGTTGTACTGATGACCTGTACAATCAATTCAAATTGTTATTTGTACATATTTAATAATTGAATAATAAATTAATTTATTTGATATTTAAATTAATAAATTTGCCATATGATAACATCGCTTCAGTCTTAAAAATTAAAATGTTTAAATATTTGTATGTCTAATTATTTGTTGACTGTTGTAAAACATGTAAAAGATGGTTATGGTTAAGTACTTGCTTTCATGCTTTGTTTTTTGCTCACCTTGGCCTCAATATCAAACTTCTGGTGGACGTCCTGCATGGTGTTGCCAAGGGCGTCATAGGTGTGCGCCACAGGCACCTCCCTGCAGGTTAGGACGGCCTTCTTCCTCTTGAGGTTGGAGGGCTCTATCCAGTGGGCAGTCATGCCCAGGAAGGAGCGGTTGTGGGCTGTCCAGCAGTCAGCGGTGGTGGCCACATAGTTGACCTCGTCCAGGATGGAGGTGAGCTCTGTCTTCCCTGCCTCGGCCTTCTTCTTCTTGAGGTTCCTCATGTAGGTCCGCCTGGAGGGGAGCTTGAAGCTGGGGTTCAGGTACTTGAGGAACCTGGTGAAAGATGGGGACTCCGTGGTTTTGGCGGGCAACATCTCTTCAACCATGAACCTGTGGAGAAGTTGAAAATTAAATTCATTTTGAACATTTTCAATAAATGTATTTTAAAACATAAGTTACAAAAAGATTAGGTATGATTGTAAGGAAAGTCTTTATCTTATCTTTACAATGAATTTTTATTTTTATATCATATAAATATTTGATATATTTAATAAATTATTTAACTTATTCTATTATTAGTGTATAAAATTAAGATTTATAATTATTATTTATTTACCTGTGCAAAAGGTCCTGGGCCTTGCTATTGTTGAAGGCGGCAGATCCAGCAAAGGAGGACTCTATGCTGGCCTGGCGCATTCTCTTGGAGCCAGAGTTCTTGGTGTCGCCAGAGAGGGACCGGCCGCGCTTGGACCCACCAGTGATTGCAGCGAGGAGGTCTTTGCTCTGGTTGGGGTGAACCTTGAAAAAAAAAATTATAAATTATATTGTAATGACAGTGATATACAACAGAAGTGTTTGAATTGAGACAAAGTATAATTTATTATTTAATATTTAATTATATTTTAATAAATAATAATTTCTAAAGTTAACTACTTATCAAGTTTTTTTTAATTTTAAATTTATAAATAAACTTAAACTCACATGCTGGTAGTGGCTCTTGAGGGTGTACATGCTGATGGCATGGCCGTAACTACCTATGAGGTCACCGAGGTCCGGACCTCGGTAATTATTTCCTAAAAAAAAAAAGAGACTGAACCGTTCTCCGTGTATGAAACGCATATTACCGCTTTTCTTTTGAAAAGAGGGAGCGTTTTGTGTTTTGTGTTTAGTGTATAGCTTGGGTTGTGTTTGTAGATGTCATTTTGGTCTGAATTTTGCTCGTCCCGCCGCGCTCGAAAAAAATCTGGACCTCACTAATTTCTAAACCCTAGTTACGGCCCTGGAGCCTGATGGTGTTGAAGCTGACCTTGGCCTTGCACCTCTTACAGATGATGATGCCCCTGTAGACCACCCTGCCCCTCTCAACCACCCTCTTCTTGCTGGTCAAAGGTCCAAAGAAGGTGTCCAGGTGGGGCCAGGGGTTGTTGAGGTCCTCTTCCTCCTGGTGAGGCTCTGAGCCATGGCTGGTCACGCTGCCGGCCGGGCTGGGGGCAGAGGTGGGGCTGGACAGAGACTGGTGTATGAGGCTGTCCATGGTTCACTAGTTATAGACAGTAATTATGACTTATGAAGTTTCTAGAAGTTACCAGAGTAGTTAGTAGTTTGAACTCTGAAATAAAATTAAAATCAACTAATCAAACAAACGTGTTTCACTAGCGTTGTTGGCAGTGGCGGCTCGTGACTAAAAATTCTAGGGGTGCTGTCTCTAAGAATGGGTTGAAATAATTACTGAAATAAAAGGATGAGCATTGAGCAGTGAATAAAAGTTTCAAAAGTTATTGAAAAAGTTATTCAGTGAGCTCATCCTTATATTGTTCTTGATTATTTCAATTGTAAATAAAAAATTTAGAGGTACTGCAGTTCCGCAGTGCCTACCGACGAGCCGCCACTGGTTGTTGGTATACTGAGTGCTCACTGCTGTCTGGCAGTCACGTGTTTATGAGCTAAATCCACTATTTTTAATTTTTTTTTTTTCACGTTTGCGCACAAGTTTGCGGTTGCGCAAGTACTTGTGCAAACGCAAATGCGCAAGTTTGCGCAAGAATTAACGCAAATGCGCAACCGAAATCACACTTGCGCAATTTGCGTTTTGCGTAAGTGTTTGCGCAAGTGCCCAGCACTGGTAATTGAGAGATGTAGGGTCCTTACCGGGTTCAGGAAAGGGGAGTACCACTGCTTCCTTCCAACAGGAGGAGAAGATGCCCCCTACCTAGATCCAGTTGTAGAATGTGAGGAGAAAGAAATAAGCCGAAGGGTGTAGGTGACGAAGCATTTCGAAATGAATGCCGTCAGGGCCGGAAGCAGAGTTGCCGCAAGAAGCTAACGCCGATCTCAGCTCCGACATAGAAAAAAGGCAGTTATAGAGGAAATTATTGGGAGTCTGAAAAAGGTGAGGGGAGCGAACAAGCAAAGCCTTACGTCGGAGGAAGGCAGGATCACGGGGGTCGTGTCGGGAGATGGAGGCTATGGTCGAGGCCAAGGTCTTGGCCACTGCAGTAGGAGAGGACACTGGGCGTCCGTCTATCGTGAGGACAGGAGAAGGATGAGAAATGGATTTTCCAGAAATTTTCCGAACCTTGTTCCAGACTCGAGAGGAAGGGGTGAGAGAGGAAACGTAGGCTCGCCAAGAAAAGCGGTGGGCTTCACGGACTGTGCGACGGGCCTGAGCTCGCACACGTTTAAAGGCTATTGAATTTGCTACGGATGGATTACGTTGAAGACGGTGAAAGGCCTACTTCTTAGGCTGAACAACCAGAGTGCATGACGGGGACCACCATGGACCGAAGGGGCAGAGGTGCGGGGAAATGTAGATTTGGGAATGGAGGACAGAGCGGCACAGGTGATATGATCTGTGAGGTAGGTGGAGGCAGCATCGACAGTCAGGAAGTTACTCAAAGCTGCAGAGGTTTGACTTTCGGCGTAGAAAAGAGGCCAGTCAGCTTTTGCGAGGGACCATCGGGTAAAAAGAACGGAGGAGGAGGGGGAAATGATCACTACCGTAAAGGTTTGCAGTGACAGACCAAGAGACGTCAAGGAAGGCGGAAGGAGAAATAAGCGAAAGATCTATGGAGGAAAATGTACGGGTCTGGTGGTGAAAAGCTGTGGGCTGGCCGGTGTTGAGAAGACAGACAGAAGTAGTTGAAAGAAGGGAGACCACAGCGCCACCCCCCTGATTGGTGACAGTATCACCCCACAGAGGATAGCGCGCGTTGAAGTCTCCCAGAAGGAGGAAAGGGGGAGGAAGCTGCAGAAGGAGAGCAGAAAGATCAACAGAAAGTTCCTGTGACAAGGGGAGATATAAAAAGCAAACTGAATATAAACGGTCTAGGAAAACCTGAGCCGCTACTGCCTGAAGAGGGGTGTTGAGGGGAAGGGGAGTAGATGGCACATCAAAACGGATGAAAACTGCTCTGCCCCCACTGGGGCTGCATCAGACGGAAGGGGGGGAGGAGAGATATGACGAAAACCTTCAGGGAGGGCGCAAGGGGCGCACCCCAAGTTGGGTCTCCTGAAGACAGCCGCACACTGGGTCAAAATCCTAGATAAGGAGGAGGAAGGCCTCGGCAATTCCATTTAAGGATAGCTGTCATCAAGAGAGGAATACAGGGGGAGCGAAAGACGTAATCGGGCAAGATTTAGAGACATAAGCAGAAGGACGAGCTGACGAAGATGGGGTGCGGGTTGAAGAAGGGGTGGTTGAGGAACGGATGAAAGGAGATGGAGGGGGATGCGAGAATGAGGGTAAGAAGCAGGGCGGGGTGAATCTAACTTCTGAGTTGGGGGTGAAGAAGTATATGTCGGGGGCATCGGGAGGTCAAGGAGGGACCGGGGCGGAGGCGAATGGGTGTTCAAAGCCGGCCGGGATGAATCCGGTTTCCGGGGTGGAGATAAAGATGCCAAGGGCATCGGGATGTTACCGAGGGAGCGGGGCGGTGGAGAAGGAGGGGGAGGGTGGATGTCGGCTTCAATTTGAATTTCAGAGGCCGCATGACCACCATCGGGAATAGAGGAGGGAAGGGGACGGTCGCGAAGGGAAACAGGGGAACTTAGAGGAGCCGGCAAAACGAAAGGGATCTCTGAAGGCGGAAAGGATACGAGGGTAGGAGGAAGAGAACTGATGGAAGACGGAGCAAGGGGACGAGGAGACGGGGGGCCTTAGCATGGAAGCTTGGCAAAGCGACCCAAACGCCGGGGGCTGGCGATGGGTCGTTTAACGGAAGAGCGTGGAGGGGAGGAGAGTCCAGAAGAGGGGGCGGTTTTCACTATATATGCTGAAATGTCAGCAATGGTTTCAGGAGGGTGAGTAAGCGGGTTAGTTGCTACTGAGGTGGAGCAGATGGGAACAGTGGAATTGGAAGTTCTGGGGGGACGGGCTGGAGGAATAGGAACACATGGGGTGGAGACGACGAAAAGGCAGAGGACGGGATAGGGGGATGGTTGGATGAGGCCTGATCAGGCCTAGAATGATAGGGTGTGGAAGAGGACGGTACGGAGGTGGTCGAAGTCCGGGGCGAATGGGAGGTAGTCGGGAGGTAATTTAAACAAAGCTAAGGCCTGGGCGTGCGAATCGGGACATAACGCGGGCCCTCGCTTCCTGAAAACTGACCTTGTCAGATTCTCGGACCGACAGGACCTCACGCTCGAATAGGTAAGTCGGACAGAAAGAGGAAGCGGCGGCGTGGTCTTCTCCACAGCTAGCGCAGCGGGGAGGATTCGAACAGGAGGAACCATGTGTCCGGGACGCGCAGTTGACACAAATGCCAGGGAAACTTCGGCATGTCTTACTGACGTGTCCGAACCTCTGGCAAGTAAAACATCGGCGTGGTCTGGGGGTATAACGGCGGAACGGAAATTGAAGATGACCGACCATAATTTTATCGGGTAACTGGGAACGAGCAAAAGTCAGGATCAATAAGGGAGATGCAATCCTTGTCCCCTGAACCATACGGGGGGGGGGGCAGTAAACACGGGTCACCTGAGAGGAGAGGCGGGTGAGAAGCTCTGACTCCGAGTATTCCAAAAGGCGGGGAACATGCACTACCCCAGTAAAAGTGTTAAAGGTAGAGTGGGGAAGACAATTCATGGGAGCTGAAGCCAGGGTCGAGAGGGACGAAATTTTCTGGTGTTGGACTCTGGAGGGGACTTCCACCACAAGAGCGCCATCATTCTGGGGTCACATCTGTTGGGGATCGCCACAACGAGAAGTGAAGTCCTCGTAGACCTCAAAAACATCCCGCTGTGAAAAGGGGGCAGAGGCGGAAGAACTGAGGACAAGAAAACGAGGGTAATCAGGGTCAGAGTCGTCAGCCCCTACGAAGGGGTCAAAAGACTTGCGGAAATAAGATGTACGAGAAGTCTTTGAGCTAGAGGGACGCGAGTGTTCCGCAGCCCGAGGGGAGTCAACCCCATCAGGATGCGGTCTTCCAGTGGTAGAGGATTCGAAGGCCTGGTTGCCCACCACCCGAGTGCTAAGAGAAGGAGTAGTCCGAGAATTAGAAACGGAGGTCGTACGCCGAGAAGTAGAAGAAGCCATAGCTAACAAAAAGGAAGCTTGATCCCCTCATCCCCCCGCGCGCATCCAGCCACCACCTACTCCAACGAAGGAAAGGCGAATCGTGGGCACACTCGGTCTCACCGCCAATAGATGTCACGCAGGGGAGATACACCCATACCCAGTCCCCGTGCCTAAAAGGCAGCGACTCTCATCCAACGCGCGGTGAAAGATGGCAGGGACAGGGCTTGGGTTTGGTTTAAGATCGACAAGGGTGAAGGACAACCACCTCCCTCACCCAAGGTTCAAGGAAAGTGTCAAGTCAAGGTCCAAAACAAAGCCAAATGCGGGGGGCACAAAAGCCAAAAGGATTGGAGGAAAGGAGGAAAAAGAAAGAAAGAAACATAAGCAGGAGATCAGCCGGGTCCCCATACGGGTCCAATGGTCCACGAAGGCAGAAAGAGCCCTTACATCGAAGGAAGATGCATTCCCACATTGGCCACAGAGGGACGCGCCCTATACCTCCGGACAAAGCATAGGGGTGAGTGCTTTGATCGTGTTGGGCATGAACATGATAAACTTCTGGCACAACTCCAGGACCATTTCGGATTGCCAAACTATTTTCATAAAAAAGCAAAGATCTTTGAAAGACCCTGGTTTACTTTTCAGATTTTCGCCTTCAAAAATTTCCAAACGTTTTCAGTCAAAATGAGGTTAGGAAAGTTTCCAGGTCATTCCGAAGTTGAAATAGGGTTTAATGAAAAGGAAAAGGAAAAGGTTTATTGGCAGACTATAGTCCATATGACAAATATTATTAATACAATGACAGTTCATATACTAAGGATAGAAATATATACAATTGAGTAGAAATAATACTGTAATGTCAAAGTTAAGTGGAGCTACAGACACGTTTTCGTACCAAGAAGTCCATAGCTTAGAGGATAAATGGCAGGACTCATGGATAGCTTGGATGATCGGGTTGGTTGATTTTTTAATTCTTTGCATTAGACTGTGTTGAGCACGTCTTGTTACCTCTGGGAAGCTCGGGACATTGCGGGTAGCAAACATTTGCGAAGCTGAGCATCTAGGGGGTAATTTATGTAAGAGTCTAAAAGACCTGTTGTACATCAAATTTAGGGTTCTGCCAGAGCCTTGTTTGTAATTCACCCACAGTTCCTGTCCGTATATATTACTGCAGAAAGTACGAGAGAGAGTGTCTTTAGCTTCACTTGTACATAATCGAAAGTTCCTTATGGTCACATTCGCTTTAGCACACAGGCTTCGAGATTGTTTTCTTATATCCGAGTCATCACTCAAGGAGCTGGTAATAGTTTGACCCAAATACTTAAACTCTTGTACTTCCTCAATTACCTCACCATTCATTTTAAACCTTATATCAGCTGTCTGATTACAGCTTTTAGGATGAAATTGCATAACCTTAGTTTTTGTAACATTAAAAAGAATATCATGTTTCTGTGAATACTCTTCGCAGACTTTTAGTAGCCGATTCAGACCTTTAACAGAGGGACTTATTAACACCATATCATCGGCATGAACTAAGTTAGTTATCCTTGTGTTATCTATACAACATCCCACTGTTGCCTCGTTAAGTGAAGCAATTAATCTGTCAATATACACATTAAACAGCACAGGGGAGAGCAAGGAGCCTTGTCTCACCCCGCAAGAGGAGCCAAAACACTCGGATAGTACACTATAAAACATTTATAATTTTAACTGTGTGGCAAGGTGTGTTAACATGCTGGAACCAGAAATGTTCGCCATTTCGGTATGTTTTTTGTAGATATTAAGATAGCCACCAGAATTCACGGTGGTATGTAGCTTTTGGGCAAATCAATTTTCTTTGTGCCCTGAGTGCCACAACATCCCCAAACCATAACCTTTGAAAGGTATTTCATAGTAGCAGTACAGCATTTGGAATGATGTCGATGACTGGGTTGGGTGTACGACTGGTGTACAGATGATGTCCAAATTGCATGGTCTAGCTGAGCAAAATCTTTCACCCACTGAATTAGCACATTTTCTGCATGGCGCCGCTTTTGTTTTTATTTAGGAGGGATATTTTTTTGTCTTCTAATGACTAAATTGCTCACATTTTGAAGTCCCCGTCGAATAGTTCTGCTACTGACTGGAGGAGGGAACTCCTGCATCTGAGCACTGGTAATGAAGGGATTGGACCTTTGCCTTCCTTCTGATCGAATTATCAGTGTGTTCAGTCGTTATTAGTGGCTTGCCGGACCCAGGCGCGTAGCCAGGATCTCGATAAGGGAAAGGCACACCTTGAACCATTACAAGTTGCAATGGTTCATGTGTGCCCAATTTGCAACTGTGCAAATTGGGGATTGTGTCATTGAATAAAACTCACTACTATATTTTTATACTTAGGTATATTAGATGCATCTAGTATTCTAATAAATAATACAGTATTAAAACTGTTTAATAAACAGCAGCAGACTAGGAAAGAGAAACAAAAATTAATTTGGTATTAATTGCTGAACTAGAAAACATGGATATAGAAGCACTTGGAATGAATTCACAGGAAAAACAGAATACATCTAGTAGATAATGTAGTATTAGGCTGACTAGCAAGCAGCATTAGATTAAATAATTGCCAATTAGAAGACTAGAAAACAGGAACATAAAAATTAATTCAAATTTGTAGTACTACTGAACTCTTTCAAACTTTTTTCTCTGTTGAGCTGCTCCGACCACAATTTTATATCTGTTTCCTGTCCTATCACTCTAATTTGGCCTTTGGATCCTACCAAGAGGAGGCGCCTTGGCACTTTGGCGCCGCTGATTAAGAGGCCCTTAAGCAGTACTTCTGTGGTTTCCCATGTGATGATTATTACTTCCGTGACCGGGGCCCTTCCGAGTGTGCTGAGCGCATGACGGAGGTGATTCTCTCGGGCATGGAGGCGTGTATTCTATATTATCTTCCAACTACTAATGCAGAATAACCTTGGTTTAACTTGTTCTAATGCTATCCGCAAGAGAGAGAGAGGAGGCTTTCAGAAGATACCGTCGCCATCCAACTCCTGACTCTCACTCAGCTTATACTGTATTTCTGCCCGGAATCGTGCAAAATCTGTTCTTCGACTCGCCAAAAATTCCTCCATCCGACAAAAATGTGAAAACCTATCCAATTCTAATTATTCTCGCTCTTTCTGGCATCTAGCTAAGAACCTCTTCAACAACTTTACTTCCGCTTCTTTCCCTCCTTTTTTTCCATTCCGACGGCTCAGTTGCCATCTCTTCTCTTGACAAAGCTGAAGTCTTCGCTCAGACTTTCGCTTCCAACTCAACCCTGGACGATTCCGGTGCTGTTCCTCCATCTCCTCCTCCCTCTGACTTTATTATGTCTGAAATTAGAATCTCTTCTAAAGATGTTCTTTCTGCCCTATCTGGGCTCAACTCTAGGAAGGTGTACGATCCTGATGGTGTTCCTTCTGTTGTTCTTAAGAACTTGGTTTGTGTGCTAAAACCCTGCCTAGGCAACCTCTTTCGTCTTTGTCTCTTATCTGGTACTTTTCCTTCCTGCTGGAAGTTCGCTTTCATTCAACCTGTCCCAAAGAAGGGTAACCGCTCTCAATCCTCCAACTATCGTCCAAATGCTTTTATTTCTTGCCTTTCTAAAATTTTCGAATCTATCCGTATTAGGAAGATTGTTAAACACTTCTCTTCTCACAATCTTATTTCAATCTTTCTTTCAGTGTGGGTTCCGCAATGGACGCTATACTGGCGATCTTCTTGCATATCTCCCTGACTATTGGTCATTCTCGTTTCGAGATTTCGGTGAAACTTTTGCTATTGCGCTAGACATATCGGAAGCATTTGATGGAGTCTGGCACAAATCTTTAATATCCAAACTGCCCTCTTTCGGGGTATATCCTTCTATCTGTGCCTTCATCTCTAATTTCCTTTCTGGCCGATCTATAGCTGCGGTTGTAGATGGCCACTGTTCTTCTCCCAAAGCTATCAACAATGGTGTTCCTCAGGGTTCTGTCCTGTCACCCACTCTTTTCCTTTTATTTATTAATGATCTTTTAATTCGCACTTCCTGTTCTATTCACTCCTATGCCGATGACTCCACTCTTCACTTCTCTACCCGCTTCACAAAATGTCCCTCTCAACAGTCATTCCATGATTCGCGTTGTACGGCTATGGGGCACCTGATCTCTGATCTTTCTGCTATCTCTGATTGGGACAGAGAAAACCTTGCGGCTTTCAATGCCTCAAAAACTCAGTTCCTCCATCTGTCTACTCGTTACAATCTTCCACATGACCATCCTCTTACCTTCAATAACACATAACTCAATTCTTCCTCTTCTCTTAACATTCTTGACGTTTCCTTTTCTCATGATCCTTCCTGGAAAGATCACATATATTCTCCAAAAAAGTTTCCAAGAGGTTAGGTGTGCTGTTGCTGCCTTCGTAGTTTCTTCACCTCCACTCAGTTGCTGTTTCTGTACAGGCATCTTGTCCGCCCATGTATGGAGTATGTTTCTCATGTATGGGGTGACTCAACCCACACAGCCGTACTTGACCGGGTGGAATCAAAGGCTTTTCGTCTCATCAATTCCCTGTCTCTTAATCATTGTCTTCAATCCCTCTCTCTTCGCCGCAATGTTGCCTCACTCTCTTTACTATCGCTATTATAACGGACACTGCTCTTTTGAACTCTCTACCTGTATGCCTCCTCCTTTAAGGAGAGCACGTAGCACCAGACTTTCTACACTTTCTCATTCCTTTTCTTCCCAGCTCTCTAACGCAAGGGTTAATCAGTTTTTACAATGCTTCATCTACTAAACCGGTGAACTCTGGAACAATCTTCCTCAATCCATCTTTCCCTCTGTCTCTGACCTCCCATCTTTCAAACGCGGAGTATCTAGGCATCTCGAAAACCCTGTACCTTGATTGTGGTTCTCTTCTTCTATGTGGTGGCGGGGGACGCCTGCGGGCGTTCTCCCTTGGCCCCTCCTTCATGCATAAAAAAATAAAACATGGACAGAAAAATATTTGGTAATGAATTCACAGGAAAACAGAATACATCTAGTAAAAAAACCAGTATAAGGCTGACTAGTAAACAGCAGCAGAGTAAATAATTGGCAAACAGACTAGAGAACAGGAACATAAAAACATTTAGGAATGAATGCACAGGGGAAAAAAAAAGAGTACAGTATTAAGCAGCTATTTTTAATTAATGCGCTAGAAAATATGATTTAGGAACATAAGTCAACATTGGGCACATGCAGCTTATAAATGTCAGTCATGCGACATCTGGCAAAAAAGACTACATTACCACACCATATCCGAAATATTAATACATTTACATTATATAATAATAATAATCTAGTCTTTGGTACTAAACTCTGTATGAAGCATTAAAAGACGACGATTCTTATGCCCAGCAAAATCATCGATAACATTATCCACTTCCAACTTTCTTTGTGAATTTCCATTCGTGCCAAACCTTCGAGACGCTCTTCACGCATTGTAGATCGAAGGTCCGTTTTGATCCTCCTGATTGCCGGGAACGACCGCTCCACACAGCAGCCCGTCATGGGAACTGTTGCTAACAAATGCAGCGGTTGCTTTACAGTTGGAGTTGGAAGATAAGAACATGCCTTGAATGCAGCAATGGCAGTGGCTGGTCCGTCATGTACAAGACTTCCTTTCCATCTTGTTTCCCATGATATTAATTCACTGCGAAGGGCAGTTGGGTTGGGAAGATCTTGCTCGTAGGCGCTGGGTGAAGAGACTACTGATTCATTATTTATTTTTTCTATCGATGATGCAATTATTTGTTGAAGTTGAAGAACAGGGTGGTTCTTAGGAAATCGTGCTGTCATTTCGGATAAAACGTAGGCAACAAAGGGATAGAACATTTTGATTTTGTATAATTATATATTATAATTATTTTGTATAATTTTGTTGATAATTACCAAAACACATTAAGTAACGTAGATCGTAAGGGGGGCACGTGCTCCCTTGTGCCCCCATGGCTGCGCTACTGGCCGGATCCGCTTTGGGTTTGTACTCGTTATCCTCGAAAATCTTCTTTTTGATCTTGCATACTGGTGCCTGAGATTTGAAGTCGGCAGTCTATCTGCCTTTGATTGTAGCCTTCTTTTATAAGTACTTCCACCTGGCCTCGCTCCTCTGGAAAAATTTCAGGTTTTCTTCCCATTTTAGCTGGTGTAAATTTGGGGTTCATTAGGTAATACACACGAGTTGAAGGTGTTTTTCATGATGAAAAAATCGTGCATGTTTATGCATGATCTAGTTCGAGAACTTGGATGAAGCGAGACTCATACGAAAGAGTAAATCGAATGGAAACAACTTCATGTATTTTTTCGTCCCTGAAAAAATATATATAAAAAACAAAAGTCTCACCTGATTCAGGAAACGAGTTGAGAAATAAATGCTAACAAGTTAAAAGTAGAGCTTATCAGTTATAAGGAGCTTTTCAGTTATAATCCATTCATGTTTTATTAGATTTATAACAAATTTCAGAAAAAAAATTCCTTAATAGCAGAATACTACTGGGCAAGGATGAAGGAACACAAGATGGCGTCCTCCACAAGTAATGTAAACAATGACAAAGGAGAAATTCATAATGTCAACTGAACTGGTGCACGAAAGAAAAATACCAATAAATGTGGAAAATGCGAGCTAACAGTTAAAGAGAATGATAAAGCATTAGAATGTGAAATATGTAACTGCTGGTTTCACATCAAGTGCGAGAATATTCCTGATCAGGTCTATAAGTTTATGATGGAAAAAGAGGCAGGACACCAGCTACATTGGAACTGTAGTCTTTGCAAAAGAGGGTGTGACGAAATATTTAAATACCTAAAGAAAATAGAAGTATAACAGTTGGATTTAGACACAAGACGGAGAGCTATTGGGGAGGAAATCTCAGCTTTACATGCGGCTTTAGGGGAGGAAATACTAGCAGTGAAAGAAACTATTAAGGAAGAAATGGAAAGTAAGAGAGAAATAGAAAAGAGATTGAATTCCCTGGAGGCTATGTTCCCCGCACTAGAAACTAAGGAAGACGAAGTAAATGTTGAGAAATTTAATCAAGGTGAACTAGTTACAAAAACCACCTTGGAAATTCAAGGAAGACTTGATAGGAAGAACAATGTTATATTCAATGCCAGGGAAATTCAGTCAAGTTTAAGATCTGAAGTTGTCAGGAATGATACAAATTTTCTTAAGAGTATTGGTGTAGAAATTGGCGAGAAAATCAAGGATTCAGATATTGTTAAAATTACGAGAATAGGTGAGAAAGGAAAGAAGAAGATAGTAAATGGCGAGGAGAAAATGTATCCAAGACCCATAGTTTTGACATTGAAAGAGGAGTCAAAGGAGAGATTGATGAAGAACATCTACAAGATACGCAGTAGCCAAAATGAAGCAATGAAAGCAGTTAGGGTGCAACACGATATGTCAAAAGATGAGAGAGAAAATGATAGAAAACTAAGAGAAGAGGCAAAGAAAAAGAACTCAGAAAACAAAAAAATCTGTATGTGGTTCGCGGATTCCCATGGGAGAGGAAGATTGTTACTCTGAGGTACGTGAGGAAGAGTCTGAATCAGGCGAGCCAAATCAGTCAGTAAACATAGGTGATGTAAATAGCTATGTACATAATATAAATACATTGGATGTTTTGTTTAGCAATGTTGATATTTTGACTGTTGATAAGCTACAAGAGTTAAAAGTTGTGATATTAGAAAAGAATCCAAATATTATATCGCTCGCGGTGGTAAATCCTAAACACTCAAAATACGAAAGATACTAATCTGAATTTAAAATAGAAGGATACGAAGTCGCTGAAAATAGAGCCAGCAGAGGCATGTTGATGTACATTAGAAATGGAGTGAAATATACACCAGAACTGTGGCTTTGAAGAATACATGTGTATTAGATTAAAAAGTACGTCAGATGAAGATATTATCATATGTAGTGTATATAGGAGCCCGTCATCGTCAGAGGAAAATAATTCAAGGATGTTGCGTTTATTTGATATGATAAGTGAACAAAATATACAATATGAACTGAACATAGAAGATTTTAATTTACCACATATTAACTGGGATTATATAACTACTAATAAAGACATTGATGACATTCACTTTAAGTTCATAGAGAAAACAAGAGACTGTTATCTAACTCAGTTTGTCAAAACACTAACGCGATATAACGGATCAGATAAGGGAAGTTTATTAGACCTTGTCTTGAGTAATAACGAGAACTTTGTAATGCAAGTTGATACTTCCCCACCACTTGGCAAAAGCGATCATTGTAGCTTACATATCAAATGTGATGTGGGTGTAAAAAAGCAGAGCAAAGAAAAACAAGGCAATTATCTGAAAATGAGAGAATTAATGAGTGACGGATGGCAAGATTTTATTGACATAGACAATGTAGAAGACAAATGGAATTGGATGAAAAATAAGCTTCAGGATGCTATAGACCAATGTGTACCAAAGAGAAAGATGAACAAGAATAAGAAAGTGTTAAACGCTAAGTTACCAATGAATAGGAAACTATGGAGCAAAATAAAAAGGAAAAAAAGATTGAAAAGATTGTGGAACATGTTAACCCATTTGAAAAGAAATGCTGAGTCAAAAACAAAACAAAACAAAGAGGTAAAGGAAATGCAGGGAAGTCAGTAATAGGGTGAGATTGGAGACTAGGAAACTTGTGAGAAATAATGAAAAGAGAATAGTTAATAAAGTAAAAGATAACCCCCAAAAATTCTGAGGATACGTAAATAGATGAACTAAGTCTAAGTCAGCAATACTTAATCTTTATGTTGATGATGATATGAATAAAAAGACTGAGAATGACCAACAGAAAGCTGAAGCATTAGCAGACTTCTTTACATTAGTGTTTACGAGAGAGACAGAGGGAGATATGCCTGAAGTGGAGTTGAAGACAGACAGGAAACTTGAGTTCATAGATCTAAGTCAAGGAAAAAGCGGGAAGTTTTTGAAGAAATTGAAGAAAAATAAATCCCCGGGCCCAGACCAGTTACACCCGAGAATATTTAAAGAACTGTCACATGAACTTGCTGAACCTCTCTCTGATTTAGGCCTTATTTACCTAGTCTCTCTACGTTAAGAGGAGAAATGCCTGATGAATGGCGATATGCTAACATAGCAGCAATATTCAAGAAAGGAGATAGATGTTATCCGGAAAATTATCGCCCTGTCAGCCTGACCTGTATAGTGGTTAAACTGTTTAAGTCGTTGATAAGAGATGAAATCATGAAGCATATGAAGATAAATCGACTATTTAGCAAAAAGCAGTTCGGATTTATATCAGCGAGATCTACGGTACTACAGTTGATAAAAGTTTTGGATAATTGGACTGAATCTATAGATAAAGGATACAGCATTCATGTGGCATATTGTGACTTTATGAAGGCCTTCGACAAGGTCCCTCACAATAGATTGTTACACAAGTTAAAGATCTATGGCATGGGGGAATTAATTATTAAATGGCTCGAGGCGTTCTTGAAGAATAGGAAGCAGCGTGTGATAGTGGAAGGAGAGGCATCTGACTGGCGGGATGTTCTCTCGGGCATACCTCAAGGAAGCGTCATGGGCACAGTGCTCTTTGTGTTATATATAAATGATTTACCTGATGTGATAAAAATGATAGTGACATTTATCTGTATGCAGATGACACTAAAATATTTAGGAGGATTACATGTAAAGAAAATGCAAATAAATTACAGGGGGATATATATGAAATGAGAAGGTGGTCCGATAAATGGTTACTCACGTTTCACCTGGACAAGTGTAAGCATATGCAAATAGGAAAAGATAGGATGGACTTCGGAGAAAGAAGGTATAAAATGTTTCTCGAAAGGACTATTTGGACAAGAGTGATAGCGAGAAGGACCTAGGAGTTATCATAAACAGTAATTAAAGTTTTGAAAAACACATGGCAGAAACGATCAACAAAGCAAACAGGATAGTTGGATTCATAAGGAGGACATTCGAATACCTGGATAAAGATATGTTTAAGACGCTGTTTGTTTCACTGGTTAGACCTCACTTGGAATACGCAAATCAGATCTCGTGTCCATATCTCAAGACACATATAGAGTCCGTTGAAAATGTGTAACGGAGAACCTCTAAGTTGGTTCCGGGGTTGAGTCACCTGTCATATGGTCATATGGGGAGAGATTAAGGGAGCTAGAATTATCAACACCAGCATACAAACGTGTACAGGGAGACATGATCGAATGCTACAAGATATTAACTGGTAAATATGATGAGGAGGTAACGAATGACTTGTTCCAGATGAGAGACTACTCGAGAACTCGAAGACATCAGTTTAAGATATACAAGGAAAGAGCCTCACGAAATATCAGAAAAAAATCGTTCACGCAGAGAGTTGTTAACATTTGGAACAGTATACCAGAGCATATCGTCAATGCACCAGAGATAATAGCGTTCGAGAAACTTCTGAATACGCACTGGAGTGCACACTGCACAGGACCTATTATACGACCACACGACAAAAATCCAGAGCTAAATCTACAAGCTGAGAAGCCTCTTCTAGAATCATTTCTACAATATTCTACGATGATATTCCATTTATGGAACCCCAGCGTTACACCAGATAGTTTGAATGAAATGCTGGTCATTAGCTCAAGTGTGGGAGGGTTAACACATAAAATGCTTCTGGCCGCGAAAGCGTTATGCGTTTCTTCGGTTATTTAAATATATGACAAATTGTGTTAACTTTTATCCTGTCATAGTGTATCACTGTAGTGGCTAGCAACCCCACTTTCTACCTAACCAAACGACACCTAGGCAATACATCATTTGCACACTATATAAAACAGTTTTCCACGTTATCTTTCGTAACAATTCAGGATATTATGTTGTTATGTTTAGATGTTGGTTTGAGTTCAGCGGAATATTAACCTAAAATACATTAATTAAGCGTTTATCATAAATAAAAATATCTCCCTCTTTCTTTCCCCCATCACCCTACTTCCTTTCTTCCTTCTGAAGGTAATAACGTGAATAATCAACAATTTTTGTATTCCATAGGCTCATACTTCGTTTTTGAATACATGGCTGAAATGGACGCTAAAGACGCTGAGATATAAATTAGAACAACCAAATAATTTAAAACAGGAAACAAACTGTTTAAAACAACACATTAATACCCAGAATGAAAAAGTATCTACTCTACACTAGAAAAATATGTTGAAGACCAGGACAAAGACAAGAGACCCATAAAATTTTTTTCTTCCTTGCGGGAATCGGTGTTCCAAAGAAAGCCAAACCGAAGATGCAAATGTAATAGTCATAGAAACAATAAGGAATCAACTTTACTTGAACATTCCGCAAAATGTCATTATTCGGGCGCATCGTGTGGGAAGAATCAACAATGATGGTGATAAAAGGTTTATTAAATTTAAGCTTTGTGACCCTCACTAGAAGTCTGAGATTAAAAGTGCCCTTATAAAAATTAAACTTAACCTATTCATAAACGAATCGCTATGTGATTGCAGAAAAGGAATTTATGACAAAGTGCTAAAGTTTTAGAATGAAAAACTTTTAAAGATTTGTTACGTGAGAGAAGGGAAGATCCTGATACTCAAAAATGCAGTAGGAAAGTCATTATCTGCACCAAGTCTCAGTACAAGTACAATAATTTCCGACAACTCTTACAAATAGCCACATGAGACTTCCGAGTAACTCAAGGAATAAACCTTTTTAAATATTATGATTTTGTAGCACTGTAGCACTGTAACTCTACTTGATGAGTTGACAGGAACTGTTCCAGCATAAATTCACATGTGTTATATTGATAGAAACCTGGTTAACAACTAGTCTGAAAAATGCGTCCTGCAAAAAGGCAAATCTTTTTTGTGTGTATAATAATAAACCATAAAAAGATCTGTACAAGGCTTCTGTTCTTTTTAAGGTTTATTATTATTATGCACACAAAAAATATTTGCTTTTTTGCAAGACGCGTTTTTTTGACTAGTCCATAGTGTTCTGTAGACAACACCTTTTTGTTTTAAGCACAAATTCTGCACAAAAATTAGCGTTCATCCGACCTTTTGAACAGAAGTTTTTAAGCCAGTGAAAACTTAACATTTACTTTACGCTCACGAACCACTTACATTTTGAGTGCAGCTTCACAAATTTGGTCTCGCCGGCTTTGGATATGAAGCTCAGTCTGAGTAAATATCTAACAAATTTGTTCACTACAAAAACGTTTACTTCTTGTGGCGAAAATGTTGTTCAAGTGAGTAAGGTGTTTGTTCGCGTGACGCTGGGTGGAATTTATTTGTCGAGAGTTCTAAGCTCCGCCCAACTGAGACATTTTACAATTTGTGTTATTTGTGGTATAACATCTATGCGAAAGCAATGATAATAGAAGCACTCTCAGATCTGGAAGGGGGAATCAGAGTGGGAGGTAAATTGGTCAAATCTGTAAGGTTTGCAGATGACAAGGCATTTGTTTGTAGTACTGAGGAAGGACTGCAAAGAATGGTCAATAGCTTGACAACAACGGCGGAAGAATTCGGAATGAGAATTAATGAGAACAAAGGTAATGTAAATTGCAAGAAGGAAAGGAATACAAATGAACCTAACGATAGGAAATCGGACCTTAGAAGAAGCTGAGCAGTTTAAATATCTGGGAAGTTTATTAACCGACAATGGAGATTGCAATAAGGAAGTAAGATCTAGAATTGGTATGGGTAAGGTAGCTTTTGAGAGACAGAAAACACTACTTACAGGTAAACTCAACTTGAAGCTGAAGAAAAGGTTAGTAAAAACTTGATATGGAGTGTGGTACTGTATGGAGCAGAAACATGGACACTGAAAACAACTGAAAAGAAATTCCTGGAAAGTTTTGAAATGTGGATTTGAAGAAGAATGCTAAAGATAAGCTAGAGGGAACATCAAAGTAATGAGAAAGTATTGCAACAGGTGAGGGAGGAAAGAAGACTCATTTAGGTGATATGAGAAAGACAGAAGAAATGGATCGGACATGTGTTGAGGGGAGAAGGATTGTTGAAGGAGGTGATAGAGGGTAGATATGAAGATAGAAGGCCGAGAAGAAGGAAAAGGAAAGCAATGCTGGATGATTTGAAGGCAGGCAGGAGCCACCATGAGATGAAAAGGATAGCTCAGGATAGAACACTTTGGCGGGACACGTGAGCTGGACCGGCCTGATAGGCAGAACACGTTGGATGGATGGATGGATGGATGGATTTGGTATAAATAATTCTCTGCATCTAGTTAGACCACGCTTGTACAAAATATTATACTCTTGTAAAATCGAGTAAAAGTAAGTCAGTCCATAAATTCTGAGCTGCTCAGAGTTTATGGACTGACTTGCTTTTATATAGTTATGTCTATATGTGTAGACAGTGGCGGCAGAATGTCAGCGCGCAAGGGGGTAGGCCAAGTAGGAGTAATTACCATACTACTAGACTACATTCACTAGATTAGGTGAACATGCTAAAGGGTTACAGTTACGAACTTACAATTTACAAAATATGTAAATATTTACTTACTTTTTACTTTGAAAAACTTATTTTTCAAAGTTTAAGATGTTAAAATATCTTTGTTGGCAAGGGGGACCAGGTCCCCCCTCTGTCAATTTAAGAGCGGGCCCAGGGCCCCCCTCTCCGTTCCACCGCTTATGTATCTAGGCCTAGAAATAATAACAGAGGCGGTTGAGCAAGTATTTTTATAGATACTAATTATAAAAGTAAATAATAAATTTTAATAATAATGCTATTTTTTTTCTACCTTCTCATCATTGCAAGTGGCTTTAAGTTAACCATTACAAGGTTTCGTAATACCACTGAAAACCACTTCATGAGGCCAAATCTGGGTGCCGTCTTCCCTTGACTGTATGTCAGGTATGCATTTATTACAGATCGCGTTCGGAACTTTCGCCGCAGGACTTTTCGCCGCAGGACTTTTCGCCGCAAGGAATTTTCGCCGCAAGGAATTTTCGCCGCCGCAAAAGAATTTTTAAAAAATAAAAAATAAGTTGACGATTGGTTAGGTTAAGTCGTAATATTTTCGTTAGTTTTAACGTTTTATTTGATGGATTCATTTAAAAAATGTCTCCTAAAGATCCTAGCGTAGTTTACGTTCTATTATGTACTTTTGCAACATATCCATATTCTTTTGCCTCCATTTTCTAATATTTCTTGATGAAGTTGCAATTGATGACATTAGATAACAACCTGCATCATCTAGGCTTGCAGAAGCATCGGCAATTAGTGATCTTGCAGATAATTGGGAGTTAGTAGCAGTCGTTTTCATACTTGCTATTGTGGCGTACACTTTAGGCTTTGATGGGTTTGCAGAATGACTATGCTCACCAAATGTTTTGCAAATTACTATTTTAGCGTCACTTTCTAAAATTGTATGCACTCTTGCCTTGCAGTTTTCTATTTCACACTTCCAGTACGATTTTATAAAACTTTGACAGTATCTGTTATTGCATGTGCAGTATCACTTTAAACCATCAAAAATGGTTTTTAAAAACCTAAGGGTTCAAAACCTTTGAAGTACATGAAGTCACTTATTTAAGAGAATGAATAAATGAAAATTTCCAAGTCATCCAAACCCGACGTATTAGAGAGTTCATAAAATTTGGTAGGCTTATATTTATATATCTATACAAATTATATATTTTGCGGCGAAAATTCTTTGCGGCGAAAATTCCTACGGCGAAAATTCCTGCGGCGAAAAGTCCGGCGGCCAAAAGTCCTGCGGCGAAAATACCTAGATTGATTACAGATCATCTGTAAGTAAATATACATTGTTAATTGATCATTTACAAATAAAAGTTTTGACGGTTAATATTCGTTTTAACTTCCCTTTCGTTTTCAATAGAAAGAGTTAATTTTCTGCTATTTTCGCTTTTGATATGCGTTCAACTACCTTTCTACATTCTTAGAAAATCATGTTTTTGGAGGAAATGACGAAAATAAAATTTTATGAAATTTTTTTTAAAAAGTGTTAAGATTCGGTAGAGTACATCGACCAAACTCCATTATTCGCTCATCAAACCATCTCGTCCCATGTGTATGTAGTCATGTTATTATCATTAGCCAATCAGCGGCTGCCCTATTGTCACGTGACACCCACCTCCGCGCATGTCCGGCGCTGAAATTTGAATTCAAAAGTTGCTTCAGAATGGCTGTGTGTAGTGCGTGCTCGAAGTCCAAGTGGGACTTTATTAAACGAGTTTTGAGGGACGATAGCGCTGCTGTCGCTATATTTCGAGCTCACGGCATGCTCAAGACCTCTCTTACGTGTCCTCAGCGTGGTAATGGACTTAATTACCATGAAGCCTCCCATAACACTGGGGAACAAATTTTAACTTTTTTTTTGTTTCTTGGACGTGAATAGGTCGGTCTTATAGGAGTTTTTCCGCTGATTCCGAATATAGCCGTAGAATTTCTCTACCACCCAAGGTTACTGAGAAATTTGTATTTTAATATTTATTCAAAAAGTGTATAGAAGTTAGTAAAAATACTTCATAAAAATTATATTAGTGGCAGATTGGCATTTAAAATATTCTTCTTAAAACTTCTTTGTCACTGATTTTCTCTTGTAGTTTTCATTAGGAGCTTCTCGCGTCAATGTCCAGCAGTAATCAGCTAACATTGCCGGATCCCACCTCCCTTGGTAGCGTTTCTCCATAGTAGCTATATCTTGGTGAACCTTTCTCCATGCTCTTCGCTTACGTCGCCGAGGTTTTCAGGGAAGAAATCTAAATGGGAGTGCAAGAAATGGATTTTTAGTGACATATTACATCCCAATAACCTATATGCTTCAATCATGTCCTGCACTATTTTTTCATAGTTAGAGGCTTTGATGTTCCCTAGAAAATTTGTGACAACATTCTTCATGGCCTCCCATGCCACTTTTTCTTTTCCTCTCAAGGCATCATCAAACTTTTGATCTTTCATGAGCTCTCTGATTTGGGGACCAACAAAGATCCCTTCTTTTATCTTTGCATCGCTAAGTCGTGAAAACTTTTTCTTCAAATATTTGAATGCCTCATCTTCCTTGTTCATTGCTTTGACAAAATTTTTCATGATGCCAAGTTTGATGTGAAGTGGCGGTAAGTATATTTTCTTGGGGTCAACTAAGGGTTCATGAGACACATTCTTCAGTCTTGGGATACATTTTTGACGAAGTGGCCAATCCTTTACAAAATAATGCGAATCTCTGGCTCTGCTGTCCCATTCACAAAGGAAGCAGCAGAACTTCGTATAACCGAGCTGCATTCCCAGAAGAAGCGCGACGACTTTTAAATCCCCACATTTTATGACCAACGAAACTGGTCATAATTAATCTGCTGAGGGATGAGTTTAATATTTTCGTAAGATTCCTTCATGTGGACAGCGTGCCCTACAGGAATGGAAGGGTATTTATTTCCATTGTGAAGTAGTACAACCTTGAGGCTTAGCTTCGAAGAGTCAATAAATAAACGCCAATCTTCAGATTTGTGCTCATGACCGAGAGCTAACAGCAGTCCATTTACATTATTACAGTAGCATAAACCACCTGACGAGGAGAAATACTGCATCAGATCTTTTTGGCGAGTGCGGAACGCCGATATGCTTGTATCTTTTGCCAGCAAATTCCATTCACTTAACCTGGAGCCCAATAATTCCGCTTTCTTTTTCGGAAGGTCCAAATCTCTCACGAGATCATTCAGCATAACCTGCGTTATCATACGTGGTTTATTTGATTCAGGTTGCTGAAAGTCTGTATCTTTAGTATCATCAATTTCCATTGGCTCAACTTCAGACTCTTCATCCAGTGTCCATGACTTTGGGGGAGTTGGAATTGGTTTATCATCGTCATGTAGTACTGGTCTCATGGCAGATACAAGATTTGGGTATTGAATTTTATGTTTATTTTTGGCAGAGAATCCTGAAACGTTAGTCATACAAAAATAGCAATCCGTTAGGTGATCCTTGGGCTCTCTCCAAATCATTGGTATGGCAAATGGCATAGATTTGCGGGTACCTTTAATCCAACCCCTAAGAGTGACGGCACAGGAAATGCATGAGATATGAGGTGCCCAGGATTTGTCTTGGTCGCCTACCTTACATCCCAAATAAAGTTCTTACGCCTTCTTCACGAGTGGGGTCATCGTCTTCCTCTGTGCCATTATGGTCAGTTCTCCACATACGTAGCAAAATGTATCTCTGGGATTAATACAGTTTCGATTCATGCTGGCGGAAAATTATTGAAATCACGGAAAACTTTTTGGAATGAAAAACCAATTTTTTCTACTATGAAAAATTTTAAAATTTGAGCAAAACTTGAAAAAATTTCTTTCTTTTTATTAAAAATCTGTTTGTTTAAATAGCTATATTTTTTTAATGCAAAAAATACTATTAAATATAGTTAACCTGGAAAAAAAAGAGAGTAAAATTAAATTAGTACACTTAATTTTAACTAATATTTTGGGAAAACTCTGAGTAAATGGAAATATTATTTTCTCGAAAACTATGGGTGATAGAAAAGTTCTGAAACCATATTTGGAATCAGCATCAAAAGTTCTATAAGAAACACCAAATAGTTTTCAAGAAACAAAAATGTTGTTCCCTAGTGTAATTAATGTAAGTGCAGTGATAATATTCCCAACTACTTACCTTTCCAGGTCCCGAATTCATTTTGGGGTACCCATGCCCGGTTAGGTTAAATGAATGCCAGGTTAGGTCAACTGTACCCGGTTAGGTCAACTGTATGCCCGATTAGGTCAACCGTATGCCCTTGACAATTGGTTAGGTTAAGTTGTGTTATTTTCGTTAGTTAGTTTTAACCCTTTCATGCTGTATGGGCGCAAATGAGACCATCAAATTTTATGAGATTTTAGTCATTCTGGAGATATAACACAAGTGGTTTTTTGTGGCATGAAAAGTAAACGAAAATCAGGTATGAAAGGGTTAACTGTACACGCTTGACGATTGGTTAAGTTAGGTTAGGTTACTTTTGCCATGAATATTAGGTTAGGTTAGGTCCCCTCCTTTCCCCCCTCACCCAAAACTCCCGATTCCCCACGGATTTCCCTATAATTGTTGACATGAAAACATATTTTCCTGGTGTGTTTTCTTCAAATTTGACCTTCATTTTCCGGTATAAATGTAATTTTTGGAAGATATGTCAGATCGTCATTTCCTCAAAAATGGGGATTTTCCCGAGGAAATGAAAGTCAGATTTGAACAAAACACATCAAAATACACCAGAAAATTTTGTTTTCGTGTCAAAAATGAGGGGGCAGTTAAAACGAATCTTTACCATTTTGACTAGTCGGGGAACAACTGAAAGTAACTGACATAGAAACAAAATTTCAAACATTCTCGAACACATTAATGCATTGATTCCCAATCTATAGTGTGCGTACCACCGATAATACGCGAAGCTCTTTTAAGTGGTACGTAAGAGACATATAAATAATGTTCTCAAAAGAAATTAGTTGTAGATAAATATAACCCGCAACCTTTCCGACTGCGGGTTTGCATGCTATCCAATCTGTAGTCCAAGTAGATTTCAGAAATTATTTACCAATAACATGCAAGGCCAAAATCAAGGTTGTAATTCAGTACAAATATCGGAGAATATCATCAGATTAAATATAAATTTTTAGACAAGAGTTAAGATTCAAGATTGAACACCATAGTCCCCCCTCTATTCTTTTGGTTATGTGGTACCACCTTCCTTCCTTGATGTTTGTATTTAGAAAAACATGGTGGCAAAAAATGGTACGTCGATCTAAAAAAGTTGGGAACCCCTCTGCTAATGGACTAAAAATTTCCTATGAAATAAGAAATTGTGTAAAAAATGATTATAACAACCAGTGGATCACTCCAGCCCTCATTGTAAGCATGAAACGTAAACATTCTTTCTATATATTATGGAAGAATATTATCAATGAGCAAACTCGTAAAAGTTATTCAAACAGACTTAATTCACTCATAAAAACCGCAAAATCAACGAACAATTGCCTAATCCAAAAGGAGTGTGGAATACTTTCAAGGTTTTAATTAAAGCATAAAAGAAACCTTAATCTCGCTATCACAGCCCAGAACTCCCCACAGTGATTCCAAAGATATAACTAATCAATTAAACAATTTCGTTTCAAAGATAGGAAGCAATACGCCAGCAGCCATTCCAAATTCAAATTGTCACTACCAGCAATACATGCCACAACACCAGATACTTTCTTCTTTGAATAAATTCTGCCAAATGAAACCTCACTGAAAATCTTAAAATTAAAATCGCAGCTATCAGTTCAGTTCCATTAAAAATATCTATAATAATAATTAATAATAGGCAGTTGTGGGGAACTTAAACCCGTCATTTTTTGCCGAGTCCCGCCAACTAAAATTTAACCCTTTAAGGACGAAAGGTACAAATTGCTAACGTTTCAAATACCCGCATTTATAACTTAACCCTACAAAAAATTCAGGACTTAAAGGGTTAAAGGTGCGTGAACTACATACAAAAATGCACTTGGCTTTCCGAATATGTTTTATTGTTAAATCATGAAGCAACTCTTTTAGTTTCATGTGAAAAACTCTTGCAACAATATCTGTCTTCAATGCTTCCCGTAATTTCAGTTCATCTTGGATTGCGAGTAAATGCAATAAATAGATCCGGCTTCCCAAATTTTTTTTTACAATTGCCATGGCGTCTTGATAATTCTGCTGCATTGCTCTCGGGCTGCCTTGATAAAAATACTAATTTGACTGTAGATGTCTTGTATTTATATTCCTAAGCCTTTTTTTACACATGGACAGCTTCACGTAGATTTTTTAGAGTGGGAAGTTTTGATTCTTTTAAAGTCTTTGGTGAAAGAATAAAATAATTAGAAACCCTGTATTTAGAGAAGTAATGTTGTAATAAAGATACTAATTTGACCGCAAATATTAGATGATACTGTACTGTATTGCAACTCCTCTCACAAGACTTATGAATGAGCCAATAGTATAAGGTATATTCCTTGGTTACCTGAAGGTAGCCAGGGTTTGTCCAATATACAAATCAGACAGTCCTGATTCTTCATCCAATTTACCGACTAATCGCCATATTACCAACCAACCATATATGAAAAAAAAATTGTATACAGTTGACTAATCAAATTCTTCGCCAAACACATCCTAGCAAGAGCTTGGATTTAGGAAAGGTCACACCGCAGGAGGCACTATCAATATGCTGTCAGAAAATAGTGTATCTTTAAAAACCCTAGTTATGGAAAAAACACAATCTTAGTTTTCTTGACCTCTCGAAAGCCTTTGATACGCTCACACATGATATCTTACTCGATAAGGCACATGGCATAAGGGGGAATATGCTAAATTGGTTTAAATCATAACTCTCTAAATGGGGATCCACTTATTTTTCTTAATTCATGTAAATTATTTATATCGGCAACAACATTAAACGATACGACACTCGCTTCTACACACCACGATATAAACTCCCAAATGAATAAAATGAAAAGGCAATTAGAAAATCCCTATAAATGAATGTGTGCAAACAAGCTTTCACTGAATTTGGCAATATCATCATGTATGATTGTAACTCAGAAAACTAATCACGCACAGTAAGTACATTAATAAGTGGAAACACTTCTCTTGCAAAAGCAAATTATGTTAAAGTGCTTGGCATCAAGTTAAATAACAAATTAAATTTCAAAAACCACTTACAAATATCAAATCGAAAATATTTAGATTTTTCTACTGTACATCATGGGGGTACTACATGGGGGTAGTACAAAGAATTATACAATATAAGATATCCACTAGAAGTAATCCATAAAAAACGTTTACGAACTCTCTGAAACAATGATAACAGACAATCTCATACCTCTCCATTGTCCAGAGACTTGAATATTCTAAAACTAAATAACTTATATAAACTAACTATCGGTATAAAAATTTACAAAGCTGCTAATAAGAGAAACTATACTTCGCCCATTCACAAGGCACTTACCAGGTATCAGACCAATCATAATCATAATCATAATACAAGACTTCCCATTGATTTCATACAAAATCGAGTTATTCAATGCAAATTGCAGGAAATGATATCTTACAAAGGAGAAGACATATGAAGCTCCTCACCTCTAAATGTAAGACTGGTACTGTTAATTTTTTGAAAACATTAAAGCAATACTTTACTTTATTGATTCCTGTTAATAAATGTACTGTATCGTAGTTGTGTATATATATATATATATATATATTTTTTTTTTTGTTTCAAAGTATGACCGCTCATGGCCACCAAAAGAAAGGTGGATAGCAGAGCGAACACAGGACGAAGACTATGGAACAGCTAACGGAAATGAACAATAGACAGGAAGGAGGAGGGGGGGCAGAAAGATCATAGCGGAGTCACAGCCGGTAAAGAAGTCGGGAGCGAAAGAGGAAGGAGAACAACCCAGTTACCAAAAAGTAGGGACCTTCAGATAGAATAGTGCCAAGCCTATCACAAGGCCCGACGCTCTCCAAAAAGGGAAAATACTCTGCGCGCAGCGCAGAGTAAAGCGGACACTCCACCAGGAGGTGGGCAACTGTAAGTGAGACGTTACAATTGGGACATCGTGGCACCCGATCCCCGGCCATCAAATAGCCATGGGTCAGGTGGGTGTGGCCAATACGGAGGCGGGCCAGAGCCACCTCTTTATGGCGCGACCGATGGAAGGAAGAGGCCCAACATCCCAATTTGGGTTTAATCTTGCAGAGTTTGTTATTTGTAGCGCCATCCCAGCGACTCTGCCACCGGGAGCGCAAAAACCTACGGAAGCCAGGGATATAATCGGAAAAGGGGAGGGACATGGGTGAAACCTGTAGTCGGTACGCGGAACGGGCAGCTCGATCGGCAGCCTCATTTCCAGCCACGTTAACATGTGCAGGGACCCAGCAAAATACCACCTCCTTGCCACCAAAAGCGACAAGGATATGGCACAGTAGCTGGATTCGTCGGACCAGTGGGTGGACAGGGTCAAAACACTCCAGGCCATCCAGGGCACTGCGGGAATCCGAATAGATGACAAACGACCCGCCCGGATGCTCCCGCACCACCTCCAGAGCGCTCAGAATGGCATAGAGCTCAGCCGTGAAAACGGAAGCCTCATCAGGGAGACGGGTACATCGGGGAGCAAGGGCAGACGACTGGGGAACAGCCGCAGCCCCAACGCCCCCCGATGACCTCGAGCCATCTGTGAAGACCGCAACACATGCAGAGTGACACGCTGCATGCTGAAGGAACAGAGACCGAAGCAAGGCAGGGTTAGAATCGGCCCTGCGAACGGGGCGCAACGCCCTACAGCACGCAACAGGGGTGCTCTCCCAAGGTGCAACACCCCTGAAAGAGACCGGTATAACGGATGGAGGAGGAGTGCCCATACCATCGAGGAGGGAGGTCACCGTGTCGGTGAAATACCAACCCCCATCCCGGCAGAACGCCCTCTCAACCACCTGGAACAGAGGAGAGTTCGGAAGACGGAGAATCCGGAGATAGTGCTTGGCAATGAGGAACGACCTCCGATCCTCCAAGGGAGGGATGTCGCACTCAACCTGCAGGCTATCAACCGGAGAGGAGCGGAAGGCGCCAGATGACATGCGCAGTACTCTAGAGAGGACAGGATCCAGTATCCGAAGGGCCGTACGGGAGGCGGAGCCGTACACCACACTCCCATAGTCTAATTTGGACTGCACCAAGGACACGTACAAACGGAGGAGTATCCGTCTATCCGCGCCCCATGTAGTATACGACAGATGTCCCAGCAAATCCAGGGTACGTCTTGCAGACTGGCACAGCCGGCGAAGGTGGGGAACCCAGCTCAAACGGCTGTCGAAAACCATACCCAGGAAACGTACTGATTGAACGAGGGCCAGAGGCTGACCCCCGAGTGTAAAATTAAAGGCCGGGACGGAGCCGGGTCCCCGTCTCCTCGACGGAAGGAAGGCCACACACGAAGTCTTCGGGGAAGACAGCGTAAGGCCCCCTGACGACGCCCAGCGTTCAGCCCGATTGACCGCGAGTTGGACTTGCCTCTCCACGAGGGGGGGACTCGTCCCCGCGGCATAGACAGCCAGATCGTCGGCATAGATGGAACAGCGCACCGAGGGCGGAAGGGCTCCCGGTAGCGCAGACATGACCAGATTGAAGCAGGGGACGCTCAAGACACACCCCTGGGGCACCCCATCCTCCTGAACATACAGGTCAGATAGGGCCGCCCCATTACGGACGCGGAAAGTGCGACGGCAGAGGAAGCTACGAAGAAATGTGGGCAAAAAGCCCACAAAACCAAGAGACTTCAAACGGTCCATGACAACTCCCCGACGGGTCGTGTCATAGGCCTTTTGGACGTCGAAAAAGACGGCCAGAACAAGATTCCGGCCGGAAAAGGCCTCCCGTACATCATGACCAAGGAGGAGAAGGGGGTCCAGAGTACCCCGAAATCGACGAAAGCCATACTGGGTCGTGGGGTATAACCCAAGCGACTCCAGTGTAAAGGAAAGTCGGACGGCCACCATCTTTTCAAGGAGCTTGCATAAGCAGCTCGTCAAGGCAATAGGCCGATAGCCCGCCACCTCCGCCGGATTCTTCCCCGGCTTAGATATCGGGACCACAATCGCCTCCCTCCAACGGGAAGGGAACGACCCCTCAACCCACACCCGGTTGAAAATATCCAGCAAGAAGTGTAGGGCCATCGGGTGCAGATTCCAAATAAAGTCATACGGGATGTCATCAGGGCCAGGGGCGGAAGAACGACGGGTTGCCAAGGCAGCCCGAAGTTCCCGCATCGTAAAGAGACGGTTATAGGGCTCGTTCCGAGGCGGCGGGAACGTAACATCCGACAAAGGACGATCCGCAGCTGAAGGCAAACGGGAAACCGCAGCAAAAGCACCGGCCAGCCGATTTGCCACAGCAGCAGGATCCGAAAGGAAGCCGTCCCCGTCCCGAAGGACAGGGCGACTAGCAGGGACCGGCTTCCCCTCGATACTACGTACCTTCCGCCACACAGCAGCAGAAGGGGTAGACGAGGAAATGCCGGACACAAAAGTACGCCAAGAGGCCCGACGGGCCAACTTGAGAGTCCGGCGGGCGAAAGCCTTCGCCCGCCGCATCTCAATCAAGTGGTCCGCGCGCCAGGTGCGGTGGAAGCGGCGAGTTGCCCTCTTCCTCTCACACACCGCCTGGTGACATGCTGGAGTCCACCACGGGACGCTACGCGTCCACGGGTTACCGGAAGATCGAGGAATACAGTCCTCCGCAACGCCCATCACCACCCGCTCGAAGAACTCCAAGCTCTCATCCACAGAGCCAAAGCTCAACACCGAACGGGCAATGACGGAACGAGCTCTGAATGATGGTCAGTCAGCCCGCGCAAAGCACCACCTCGGTCGAGCCGAGACACCCGGCTGCGGTCCGACCGGCTCAAGACAGACTGGGTAATGATCACTGCCATAAGAGTCCCCCAACACCTTCCACGAAAAATCGAGTAAGGCATCGAGGGACACCAAGGAGAGATCAATACAGATAGATGAACCCGTGGGTTCGTGGAAGTAGGTAGGTTCACCGGAATTGAGGCATGCGAAGGAAAGTTCCTCCATTAAGGAGAGCAACATACCAGCAACATTAGTCGACCGGACATCTCCCCAAGCCGGGTCGCGACTGTTAAAGTCCCCGAGGAGGAGAAACGGTCGAGGCAGTTGCAACACCAACTCGCGAACCGCGTTGCGAGAAGGAGGGTCATGAGGAGGAATATAAATCGAGCAGGCAGTGTACTGGCGATCTAAAAAGAGCCGCACAGCCACAGCCTGCAAGGAAGTACGAAGAGGCACACCTCGCGAGGGTAATGAATGATGCACATAAATCGCCGCACCCCGCTGGCGTGTGTGCTCATCCGGGGTGCAAGGAAAACCAACATAGCCAGAGAGACGAGGGAGCCCCCGCGCAGCCAGGATAGTCTCCTGGAGACAAATACAAGAAGGCCGCTCGCTCTCCAGCAGGGAGGCAAGGTTCTCCCAGTTAGCTAAAAGCCCCCTACAGTTCTAGTGCAAAATGGAACTAAGGGGAAGTGGCATTATAAGAAGCAGAGAAATCAGAGAAATAGCCACGGACCAAGCTGAGCAGCAAACTCAACTGTCCGTAACCAGGGACGGGATCGGCTTCCCCGACTCACCCCGAACGGGGGGGGGGGGTAGGGGCCACCGACCCCGCAGCTGTTTCATCCGTAGTAGAACGAGAGGTGGAAAGTGAAACAGGGAGTTCAGAGGGGGGCTCCCCTGAGGGGGGTAGAGACGACGAGACGGGCCCAGCCGAAACCCCCGACTCCCCACCAGATGGGGGCCGGGGAGAACCAGATGTTCGAGGGCTCGTCACACCAGACAAGTGCTGACGGGGGGGGGAGGAAAGGTCCACCACAGGTGCGAGAGGTAGATCCAGGGGAGAGACCCGACCACTCTTAGCAGGAGCCGAAGAGAGAGAGACTCCATGAAGAAGGGCCAGGCTCCTCTCGACCGGGTCCACCATGGGAACCGAGTCAGTAATCGAGGGTGTCATGGGGCGGTGTACCTCAACCGACACCCGGACACTAGTTGGGGCACCGGGAGGTGACGCCTCACCAGCCCTCCGTATAGGAGGGGGAGTCCCGAGCGGACCAGGAGCGGCGCGCCGCTTCCCCTCCGGTGAAGAAGGGGAAGCAGAGCGAGCAGCAGTCATGATCGGGTCTGGAGGACTCCGACTCCGACCACGGCGACGCTTCCTCCTCCCCTTCGGGGCATCACCTTCCCCACCCGAAAGATGAGTAGGCAAGGATCCAGACCCCAAGGCCGGAGAGGGAGAAGGGGCACCTGTAGGCAGGGAATCAGATGGGATGTCTGAAAGTGAGGCAGAGGGACAAGAAGGTCCCGCGGCGCCAAGGGGACCATCAACCCCCGGAACTTCCAGGAGGGCACCACTTCGGTAGGCGCCGGGGTAGCACGGGAGGGGCCCGAGGACCCTCCAAGGCCAAGAGCCTCAGCATAGGACAACCCCCGCCGCGGCTCCCGGTCACGGACCCTATCGTGCGCCTCCCGCGCACTAAGGAATTCGGTAGTCCTTAAGAACCGCACCTCGAATTCAAACTTGAAAACAGGGCAGTCCCGAGAGGAGGAAGGGTGGGCCCCCGAGCAGTTCGAGCACCGCGGGGGCTTCGTGCACGGGGTAGGGTGCGCACTCCCACCGCAGCGGACACATAGCTTACCCTCACGGCGGCACGCAGAGCTAACATGGCCGAACCGGTTGCAGCCAAAGCAGCGAACCGGGTCAGGCACATACGGTCGCACCGAAAACTCACACGACCGGCGGTCACCCACGCCCCAGAACACCTGGGCCGGAGGCACAAGGGAGTCAAAGGTCAGGAGCAGACGAGTGGACGGGGTAAGAGCACCATCCAGGCGCGACGAAAAGCGGAAGACCTTCGTTACCCCCTGGGGGGCAAGATCCTCCTGCAACTCGCCAACCGGGATTGGCAACAGACGAGAAGCGAAAATGGTGCCCTGACAGCTATTCAATTGCGGATGGGGAGTCACAGAAACTCTGCAACCCAAAACATCCTGCAACTGTAGAAAGGACTCAGTCACCCCCGAAGACCGGGACTTCAAAAGAAGAGACCCATCCTTCAGAGGGCGGATATCATAACGACAGGGAACCCCCACCGTCTTAAGACGCTGAAACACCCGTTCCGAGTTGCCCGGAAGGGAGCCAGCGGAAGGGCGGAGAACAAGGAACCTGTCCACCGGACAGAAATTGACAGCAGGGACAGGTCCATGTGTAACGGTAACCGAGAGTGGGCGAGAGAACGAGGGCCGCGAAGACCCCGCCCTACGGCCACCACGAGTCCGGCCACGAGAGCCAGACGCCGCAGAGGACGAGAGGGGGCCATACGGCTTTAAGGTCAATCCAGCGGAGGCAGAGGCCGCTGAACGACCAGAAGTAGAAGTCTTATCCAAATCCATGGGCGGGCCAGAGTCGTCAACAGGAGGGGATTGAAGTTTTGAAATTGAACCCATAAACAATAGCTTTACAAAAAAGACAGCCTCGGACCCAAGGCAATGCACCATCCACCGCTGCATCCTTCAAGGCGCAAGCCCAACGTCCCGGGTAGCCCGCCCCCCAACCTGACTGTCGTTTTAAAAACAGCAGATTGGCTCTACGGAGATTTGTCCGTTAAGGGCCTAGCAAAGACCCAATCCAGACGCAGCAGCGGTCCGGGCGCCCGTACCGTCCCCAGAGCACGGCTCAGCCACGGAGCGATGCACCCCGGCGGGTGCATCCGATGACCCCAAGGCTGCAAAATACAAACAGAGGGGGGGGGGATACTACAATTGACAGAGGCCCAAGACCGAGTCAAGACAAAAGAAATTCCGGGAGAGACGGAAAAAAAAGGGAGCAAAAAGAAAAGGAAGGGGGGGAAAAAAAAAAACGCAACCAGGTAACTCTTCGCCCACACCCCGCGAGGAGTTGAGGAAACCCCAACAACCCACGAGGTGTACGAGCCCCCTCGGCCCGGCAAGCCGGAGTACCTAATCGAGGGGGATATATATATATATATATATATATATATATACCACGTAACAGTTCCGCGCGTTGGTCTTTCTTCACACAAAGGTCAGGCTGGTGACCCCACCTCTAGGCCTGGCCTGATGGAAAAGCAAGTTGCTCTCTTGCGATCTCAAATTTGCGCATTTCTTTAATATGAATATTTTCTTTTAAGGCTGTCACCATGTTAGTTGATACCTCAATTATGTTGTGGTCTGAGATATGAGTTGGGGTTATTTTTACTGCATATCATTAATTAAGTTGGTGTTGTTCGTAAATACCAGATCCAGGCAGTTATTTTTTCTGGTGTTATCTGTTATCTCTTGTGTTAACATAAATTCGTTTGTTAAAGCTATCAACATTTTTGCTTGTTCCTAGTCCTCTTGCGTTCCTCTTGTCCCAGTGTATTTATATACTTTTTCCCACATTTTTGTATTTTAGAAATAGGAATTTAAAATCTCCGCTGATAATACATTGGGGGATGGGGAGTTGGACTTTATTAGGGTTCTTACATCAGCAATGGCATCCGAGAAATAAACTATTGTTCTAAATGTACAAAATTTAATAATTTAGATTATTTAATCCAATCATATTTCGTTATTTTGTTATATTAATCAGGTTTTAGTCCTAAAATAGAAAAACCTGATTAATATAACAAAATAACGAAATATTATTGGGTTAAATAAGCTAAATTACTAAATCTTGTACATTTAGAACAATAGTCTATTTATAGGAACAGACATTAGTGTAATAAAATAACTCTATTGGTTAATAAGGAGAAATTACATAAATTGTACAGGTGTTTCCAAACTTTTTTTTTATCACAACCACTTTTACGTCTTGTTCTATCACCTCATAGTGAGCTGTAACCATCGA
Source organism: Bathynomus jamesi (assembly GCA_023014485.1). NCBI lineage: Eukaryota > Metazoa > Arthropoda > Malacostraca > Isopoda > Cirolanidae > Bathynomus > Bathynomus jamesi. The sequence goes on from JAJOZX010010928.1 coordinate 108,704, forward strand.
TATGTATTTCTTTCTTATCTGTGCAGTATTGGCAGTTTTCAGTCTCCTTTGCAGTCTTTAAGATTGTTTCTATGAGGCACGCGATGTCAGTCCTTATTTTATCCATAAATCCTTTCAGGTATGAAACTTTGTTTTACGAGTGGTTCGGTTTTAGCCCTTGAAATTTAGCTGGACAATATTTATATTCTTACTTTTGCGTTGCCCCTTGTACATTCCAAATTCATCATCGTTCAGTGTCGTGCGTTTTGAGCTCTATAGTCCTCCGAGAAAGACCAGTTTCCTTTTACCTGTTCTGGTAGCTTCTTGCCTGATAACAGTTCGACTCGGGGGTTCTCAACTGTGTCAACTGCATGTGCTGTATGAGGCTTAGAGCCGTATTGTGTCTGCAATGTTGAAAAAATTTGGTCGGCGATTGTATATATAGGTTTCTTTTCGTTTATCCTAGTGCCCTTTAAGTTTGTTGGGAGATGATGGTAGTAGCATCTTTTTCTGTATTTACAGTCCCTATGTCTTGCGTAATTCTTGCAAATGGTGGGGTGGTAAAATTTGCAATTGTTACCGAATTTACAGTGATCATTATTAAAGTAGAATTCGCATATGGTGGGGTGTTCATCTATACTGTCCTCCCTTATATCTGCAATTGCCTCTTGCATAGTATCTGCATATAGTTCCTTCCCCATTTATACTCGGAGCCTTAGTTTTTGATGGTTGTTTCAGTAGTATAGCCGCAAAAGGTTAGAGTGCAGGAATGTTGCAAGTGACTACGTAATGTTGCAAAGGGGTGTGGGGTGTTGCAAATGGGGGTGGGGGTGTTGCAAAAAAACAACCAAAGGGGGGATGCTGCAGATGCAACAAGGAAAACTTGGAGACGGCGTTATCCCCCAAGAGAAAGGAGAGAAAGGAGGAGAGGTGTTCACCTGGCAGGAGCCAAGTGCATATTAAGACTTCAGCCGAGTAGACGTTGTCTTATAGGCTCCTAATCAGCCAGTTGGCTTAGAAGGCGTAAATGGCTTGAGTTGCCAGACAGCACCATGTATTCAGTTTGTGCTATATATTTAATTCTAATCGAAGACTGAGTTGCCAGATACCATTGTATACATTATTATAGACTCCTAATCAGCCAGTTGGCTTAGAAGACGTAAGTGGCTTGAGTTGCCAGATAGCGCCATGTATTCAGTTGCCAGATACCACTTTTTAGCATTATTATGGTGAGTTGTCTCACTAAGCAATTAAAAGATTTCGTTCCATCAGATACCATTGCTTAGGTACACAGTTGCCCGATTGTACCATTTATTTAGTTGGCTTAGAATTCCGCTAGTAGGTTTAGAAGGCGTAACATGTTATAATTAGAATTAAGTAAAACAACATTGCATCATTCTGTTAATTATAAATATATAGAAAATAAATATACATTTCAATAATAAATGAGGAATATGCATATAATCCGTCAATACAACAGTACAGGAGAAAATACACACACACACACACACACACACACACACACACACACACACAATTATGGAGATATATAGAAAATAAATATACATTTCAATAATAATTGAGGAATATGCATATAATAAAAAAAATATATCACACACAATTATGGAGATATATACAAATAAATATACATTTCAATAATAATAGAACTATGCATATAATCATAACAGTACAGGAGAAATATCACACAAATATGTTAAATATATTTCACTTTTTTTAATATACTAAACTCGCACTTAATCGAGTTTACAATTACATCATTATTGCTCTGCATTACGCAGTATATGCGGTTTAATAATATTTCACCGCTTAAAGTATAGGGAAACATGTATTCGATATGAAGGGCTTTCATATCGTTCAGTACTATTTTTGTTCCCACTTTACAACCGGTTGGTAAGTCATCTTTAAATACGTCTAGAATACAATCAAAAGCACGCACAAAGAGTTCATCGTTAGCTACATTATTAAACACAAGTTTATAAACACGCTTTTCCAATCGAGGGTTTATTTCTACCGACTCGAGCTTTTCAATCGTGAACTCACTCAACATAGCGGCAATTGAAATAATCTTCTAAATCGTTACGACAACTGCGCGTTATATAAAGAAATAGTTCTTCAGGGTAAACGGTGTAGGTGAGCTCAGCCTTGTACCGATCAATTGCTTTGTACCAAAGTTCATGGTATTTCAAAGAGTCTAAACTTTTTAAATAAACGTCCAGCTCTAGACCATTCTCACCTTGTTCAGCCTACACTCGGTAAACCCATCGAGCAGAGCGGTGTATGCGTATTCAAGTACTGTATCAAAATAAAGCATATCCGAAACACGCGCGCGTCTAATATAGGTTTCAGCTTACGGAATCCGACGATTTCAAACATTCTGTCGAGGATGAAACGGTTTCGCGTAGGAACAAGAGCGTTATTATCAGAAGCATTCTTCCACATCAGCCGTATATCAATGCACGGCCGATCGTTATTTATACACAACGTACATACAACGGCGTATGAGGGTGCGTCACTAATCTGCTCTCTTGTACCTACGTTAGCAGGTATTTTATAACGATCTTCACCCCACTTCTCAACTATCACGAAGATTCTATTCATCTCCTCGACACTTAAATAAACCCGTTTGTTTGTTTTCTACATTCCGTTTCCAGCACATAGCTAACGGTACCGGATTTACGCCTGAACACGCGCAACGATTTCGTCACGGACACATCGTACGAGGCGTTGAGAATGCTGCTCACTCAAAGGAAGTTCCATCGTATTCGAGGAGCGCACGTCCACTCGGTTCAAGCTCTGAGATAACTATGAGCCGTGTGAGGCACGCAGGTAAGCAGGAACGGTTCGACGGGCGGCTGACTTGATGATACGTGAATGGGCTTGTTCGTATGATCCGCGAGTCGTACCGAATTGTTGTACATATTTGTTTTTCCGGTACAAGAATTAATTTTATCACTACCAGACTACGCACCAGACAGTTTCCCTCAGGATAAGAACTAGGCACATTTTATGTTTTACTAAACATCTTCACGCTCCGGCGCACTATTTGAGAGGAACATATGCTCATATTTTTCCTTTCTGCCCATCAAACGATACTCGTCTCTAAAGTCTGTTAAAAACTCACGCAGGGCACTAGCCACAACCTCACTACGAACCTCATCATGATATACATTAATATAATGATAAAAATACTTAAGATTGTCCATGATCACGAGATTCACATTTTCAGTCGTAGGGTATGAGTAATCGACATGGTGTAGCATGACGTAATACCGCTTGTCACACCACCCATCCGCAAGACTCATTATCCATACCTGCTGCTTCTCTTCTGCACGCGTTGTTTCTTTTACTTCACGGTATATGTGAGACTTTATAAAGTTTAGCTCTGCAGCATACTTCAGCACATCGTCTGTGCAACGAAAGCCTTCAACGGTCTCACCAGAACATCCGTAGAGTATTTTACATCTTGGAACTTCGCACAATCCAATGTGGTTTTAAAAGAGGCAAGGGAGGGGGGAATAGGAAGTTTTTCGGTATCCACCACATCCTGGCACTTTGCTGAATACCATTTCATAAACGTTGTACAAGCAATATTAAAGGTAGCCATTTGAATACACGTCTTATATTTTCTTCTGAATACACGTCTGATCTCTCGGGCTTACTGCAGTCGACTGACCACGCAGGGACTCCCAGATAGTAGCATGACTCACGGTCTTACAGTGGGCGGAGCTTAGAACTTTCACCTGCGCACACACACACACACACACACACAAAGGAGAAAGTGAAACGCTAATTGAAACATGCATGATTTATTTAATAAACGAGATATTCAAGTTATATATATATATTTACAAATACGATTTAATAAATGAGATATTCAAGTTATATATATTTACAAATACGTGTAATAAATCAATAGATACGATTATATACTAGACAAATACGTGTCAGTTAACAATAGAAGCATCAAACGTTATGGTATCCAAAGGGTACGGTATCATAGGTACCAGGTAACTGGTAACGTTTCCTATAGGTGTTACGGCACACCTTCGTACCCCTAAGTTCCTTCACGCCCCCCAGCTTCTGCGCTCGAAAATTGTGAGTGCCTACAATTAGTTGGGGAGGTGGTTCGCCCTCATCATCGTCCAAACACACTAGATCCTTCAACAATTCAAAGTTAACAACCCGCCGATTCGCATGGTTGAGCGTAATACCCTTTGCCTTCACGATATATTTCATTTCATCCCCCACCCTGACCCGTACCCCATAAGTTTTATGTCCTGTTGAGAAAAAAGAGTCGGCGTATGCGTTGTCCTCATACTCATCCTTGATCTCATCAGTGAGCTCGCCGAGGAACTCCCCAATAGCGGGCATGTATTCACCCTCCCTCTCTGTGAATATCACGCTATCTGTATCGGCATACAATACTCTCCGCCCAAGAGAATGCAATAGACCCCAAAGTTTTATACGGGCGTAGGCTGTTGTGAAGCTGGCCACAGGTATGTTTGTAACCCTTGAGGTATCTGTGGCCAATTCAGTGTTGTTGTACTTTATTATGTAAGTATTATCTACATTCACGATCTCCATGACCTCTTTATCGGGAGCGTTGGCATAATCCCAGACATCGCTATAACTTCGTGCCAAATGAATGTTCCCTTTGCCGGTATTCTGCGCAAATTTTCCCCATAGACTGTTTAGACAACTTTGCACTAAAGCGCTTGCCAGGAATCTTTACAATTTGGACACGATCAAGTTGTATACCTTCGCGGTCGCGGTAACGTTGGATATAGGCAGACTTTTCATCTTCGGTATCAACTCCTCGCGGATGCCCTGATGCCTCAACCTTATCCTTCAAAAATGTGTTTATATATGGTGTGAAAAGGTTGGGTAGCTTCTGAAACCTCCACACCTCATGTATCTTCAGTATTCTATAACCATGGCGTACGGCTAGGGCCAGCTCAGGCCTTGTATATACACCTCTGATCTTACGCTGGTGGGGTATATGGTTACAATCGCCGTTATCCTCTTCCGCGCACTTCACGCACAGGGGAAACATGAGCTTGTCGTCGATAACGACAGGTAAGATCGGCATCCATAAATTGCGTGGGGGGAGTACGTCTACGAAAGAGAGCCCAAAGTAACGATCATTCAAATTTTTTGAAAATTCATTGATGGAGGGTAGGCTTGGTCCCACCAGTTTCTCAGGAGTGCCCACGGGATACGGGTTGCTCTTCATCACGTATGGGTATAAAGAACAGAAATCGTAGTAATGGAGCTTCACGCCCTCCGTAGGTGGAAAGTATAGTCTGAAAGGATTTGTACGTCCTCCGAACAAGCTATCACCACATTTGGGAGGATCCAGCACCATTGAACGCTTGATCGTGTTTATTTCCTCACGGTACACCTCGTCTGTCTCCATCCGTGCATCATATTCATGCTCCCACAAGACTTTGTGAGTGAACTGTGATCCTATAAGTTGATCGCGGGTGCGGGTCGATGCAAGACAGTCGGCAGGAGACCTACCGTGGATATCTCCGGCGATTCCGCACTCAGGACTGGGGCATCCATGCCACCAGCAACCGTTAAAGGAGTACACAGTCTTCACACCAGTGACACGGTTTTCACTTAACCCATCAACCCAAAAAACACGTCCATTAATCTTGATGGGTACTTCACCCGTGTTGCGGGCGTGCTTTATGTATACACCTGTCTGTTGCTGTAGGTGTATGAGCCAGTAAATAGCCTTGTGTCCGTAACTGCGGGGGTTGTTTCGGTGAATAATGGCTAAGGTGTCTTTAGGCATGAAGTTATTCTTGAACACCGTAAAACATAATGATGCGATGGTGGTTGCGACTTGCAGCGGATCGCATTTGAAACGGGCTATGTACATCCTTCTAAAGGCCTGGAAACATACTCTAAGCACGCGCACATCGTTCACGCAATAACGCTCACATTCATCAGCTATATTATAAGGGTTACTTTCATTAAAACTGTTGTAGTATCGATCAAAGTCTTCACGTTCATCCATACAGTCAAAATAATGTTTGGGGGGTGGTGGGCCTACGTAGTTTAAAGTTTCGCTGGTGAGGAAAGTGTAAGGGAAGTATCCTTTGGAAACTTCAGCTGCTACTCCCATCACCTTGGGTAGCTTTGCTAATTTACAAGGTGTGAATAATAAAGTATCTTTAAATTGTACATTGCCTCTTATCTGCATCTGTATTAATTTGTTGCCTCTTTTCAATGGATCACCTGTAAATATCTCAGAGGATTCGTGTTCAAGCAACTCCTTATAAAGGAACTGCGTGTCAAACTTTGCCCCGTTATGGGCGAGAATATACACAGTCATTTTTTTGAACTTGTCGGCTAACTTGACAATATAGGACACAAATAGTTTCACAGGACTATCGCGGACATTCGTTTTAAAAACGTTTGTCCATTTACCACATTTGGGGCACTCGTCACATTCGATACCCATACACTCATCACAGATGGTCTGGCTCACAAGTAAATGTGGAATTACCTCTTTGGTTTCAGCGTTCGTATATGTTTCTATATCGTAGTATACAGTTATACAAGGGTTATTTTTAGGCTTAGCATCTTTCATATAACATACATGCTTTACTCCATCCGCCTTATATTCCTCCTGGCATGTAGGACAGTGAATTACGTCACACTTGTGCTTAAATTTTCCCCAATTATCCATTGTGTGAAACATACCACATTCACAGATTCGCATTTTCCTGCACGTGCCAATTGATTTATGGAAATCAAAACAGCTATTATTGAAAAATGTGCGTCTACACACATCACAGTCTCTCTTCTCAGCTTCAACTACACGGCTTTCACATTTGGTGCTTTTACACTGCTCACATACCATGTGACATTCTTTACAATGTCTCACTATATCATCCGCAAACTCGAGGCACCCCTTACACAAATCATGATGTCTCCCATATTTTCGACTTTTGTCATAACTCGCGTAAAGCCACCTTATATTACGGATGGGGAGATACGTTGTCCCTGACAATCCTAAAATAAGTAGGGGTCTTGTACGATCTCTCACACAGCTTTTAAAAACATACACAGTCCTACGACGATCATCCAACCCAAATACAACTATACGGACATTCATTTTCTGTTCTACCATTCTCAGCTCCTCAGGACCCATATTACAGTCAAATTCAAGTTCACAGTCTACAGCTAGTTTACGGGCACGCTCCACGACCACGAGTTTAGTATTTTGAAAAAAAAGTGAAATGTATTTATATATTTTGCCTGATATTTCTCCTGTACTGTTATGATTATATGCATATTTCATTATTATTGAAATGTATTTATATATTTTGCGTGATATTTCCCCTGTACTGTTATGATTATATGCATATTTCTATATTATTGAAATGTATATATTTCTATTTCAAATGTATATTTATTTTATATATATATCTCCATAATTGTGTGTATATATTTCCTGTACTGTTATGATTATATGCATATTCCTCAATTATTATTGAAATGTATATTTATTTTATATATTTATAATAAACAGAATGATGCAATGTTGTTTTACTTAATTATACCATGTTACGCCTTCTAAACCTACTACCGGTATTCTAAACCAACTTTTAAGAAATATAATAATGTATACAATGGTATCGCTAAAAAGTGGTATGTGACTACTCAAGCCATTTACGCCTTCTAAGCCAACTGGCTGATTAGAAGTCTATAATAGTGTATACAATGGTATCGCTAAAAAGTGGTTTCTGGCAACTCAAGCCATTTACGCCTTCTAAGCCAACTGGCTGATTAGGAGTCTATAATAGTGTATACAATGGTATCGCTAAAAAGTGGTATCTGGCAACTCAAGCCATTTACGCCTTCTAAGCCAACTGGCTGATTAGGAGCCTATAAAACAACGCCTACTCGGTTGAAGTCTTAATATGCACTTGCCTCCTGCCAGGTGAACACCTCTCCTCCTTTCTCTCCTCCTTAGTCTCCTTTCTGGCCCTTTGGGGGGAATAGCTTGGGGGAGAACTCCGCCACCAAGTTGCATGCCCCTTGCAACCCCGGTTGGCAACAAAGGGCACTTTGGGGTAATTTTTTTCTTTTATTTCTTTTTTTTTATTTTTTTTGTAATTTTTTTTGCAACACCCCCACCCCCCTTTGCAATACCCCCACCCCCTTTGCAACATTACGTAATCACTTGCAACATTCTTGCACTCTCCCCTTTTTCGGCTATACTACTGGGGCCTGTGTATTTGTACAGTAAACATACGTGCTAAGAGTACTGCTATAAAGCCGCAACCACGATCGACGTTTATATGCTTTCGATAAATAGTCGGAGAATTGAAGTTAAGAGTATAGGGTATGGCACTATGACCCGCAACACGGAATACATGATCAATATTTACCGTGAAGTTGTCCATATTAAAGGCTATACTACTTTGGGCGGCTTGCATTATACGGCCTAATATATATTCTACATCTTCAGTCGCCAAACGTCTAAATGGCACAATCACCCAATAATCATCTACATCACCGTCATCTGACCCGAATCCAAAGGACAGACTCGTCCTGACTTCACGCTCGTCGCGATTCTGAAGAGCAAACTCTACAATACGCTGTACAACCCGGCGTAGCCCGCGCTCAATTCCATTGCTATACATGGCTCTAGGGTCGACCCTGACTCTATATCGATTTCTAGTCAAGGCTGGGGTGGGGCTGCGGAGCGCACCAACTCGAACGTTATAACATCCTCAACAGAACGGGGGGCATCTGTGGCGGATGAATTAGGGGATATATTAGGAAGGTGCTGCTGGGGGGCCTGTTGCCTAGGAGGTTGATGGTTGGGGATCTATTATTGTAGACTTAACAGAACGGGGGGCAACTGTGGCGGATGAATAAGGGGATATATTAGCGGGAGGTGCTGCTGGGGGGGTTGTTGCGTAAGAGGTTGAGGGTTGGGAGATCTATTACCGCTGCAACAGGCGCGTATTTCGGTCGCTTTATACCTGACGTGGGGTTCTCATACCTCCGCTTTGGACGTGCTACCGGTATCGCTGGTGAGGGTTCGTTGGCAGGGGAGGAGATCACAACTACACTGTCGTCGAGGTCATCCGTAATGTCAATGATGGGGTGCTCTACCTCATCGTCATTCACGGTTCTGTGGGAGAAGAAAGCAAAATATAAGGAACAGCACTCAAAATTTGTAATATTTTGTAAATGATCCACTTAGGAGTGTGACGTGTTAGAAATGGACTCTGTAGAAAATTCAGATTCACGAGTCCATCCACATGTATTATATCTGGACCTACAGGATGTGGTAAAACTGTATTTATGCTTAAAATCATTAAAGAAAAGGGAGAGATGTTCTCGAAATTTGTGCATAAAGTTATATGGTGCTATTCGACGTATCAATCAGTGTCAACGAGTACCAAGATGATATTTTGTTCCACAAGGCGTATATGACGTTAATTCGTTAAAGGGAAATGAACATACAGTTATTGTAATTGACGATCTCATGTTGGAGATGGATAAAACGTTTGCCGAGACATTTACAGTATTCTCCCACCATCTTAACAGCGTGTTCTTCATCAATCAAATCTATTTTTCAAAAATAGATACATACGCGATGTGTCGTTAAATACGCAATAACTAGTCTTATTCGCGCAACGTAGAGATGTATCACAAATTGGGGTATTAGCCAATCAAATGTTCCCGAATCAGCGTAAGGAGTTTTTGGAAGTTTATAAAGAAGCTACAAGCACGCGTTACGGATATTTGCTTTGCGACCTTCATCCGCGAAACACGTTTAGAGTGCTTCTACGAACGAATATATTTCCAAACGAGCCTGAAACGGTGTATATTCCAGAATGACAAAGAGACTAAAGAAATACCGCGAATTAATAAAAATCTATCATCGACTGCCCCGGGCAATGCAGCAGATGTTTATTAAAAATATCGACGCCGACTTTTTAAAATGCATCTGTGAAATCTGTCTTAACGTTATAAATTGCAATGTATCAATGAAAACCCCTCAGAAGGCTCGCCTACGCCGCTACAAGAACATAATACGTGCACTCGCTCGTAAAAGTCAAACTGTAGCGAAGAAAAAACGAATTATTGTACAAACAGGAGAACCATTTCTCCCCATCTTTTTTTCAGTTTTGGGTCCTTTACTGACTAGATTAATATAATGAAAAAAGTGGTAGTGATTCCCCACGAGGTGTACGCTTCACTGCAAAGGAATCCAGACACGGATCTAGATCCCCGTAAAAGCAGACTTAAAAGAATGGGAAGCGAATTGCTAGCCCTATTAAACAGTGAAAAAACACCTGATGAGAAAAGAATCTTATACCAAGAAGCTCTGCAGAAATTTCTTCACGAGTACGAAAATTATAAGAGCCCTACAAGGATTCCTGTGGTTATTAGGCACAGCACGGGGGACGATGGACATGGCGACATAGGATCTGAGCCCGACGATACAGCTGACCAACCAAAAAGATTAGCCACACAACATATCGAACATGTATTAAAAAGCACCCTCCCACATACATTGATGAGTAAAGGCTTAAGTCTTTATAATCTATTGAATGAGGATCCAGCCATACAATGGACCGATACAGGCGAGATCATTGTGGAAGGATCAAAGGTACAGGGATCGAATATCGTAGACATTGTCCATGATCTGGTGAGAAAGTGGATAGGCCATCACCATCAGGATGGAAGCATATTAAAGCAAGACCACAACAAATAATGTCCCTAAAACGTTGATAGGAAATCTGAACAGGTTAAAAGACTTGGAACATGCAACGCATGTGACACAATTGAAGGCGCCGTCACCCCCGGCGGTAACACCTTTGAAGAGGAGCAAGAAGAGGTTAAACCAACCCTACCCACGTGCCTTTAAAATACGCAAATGGCTAACGTATTAACTAAACGGTATTATGACATTTCTAACCCATCCTCTTACGGCGGCGTAGATAGACTGTACAGAAGTGTTTAGAGTAGGAAAAAAAGATGTTGAAAGATTTTTGAGGGAGCAAGGACGCTTATACGCTTCATAAGCCTTTGAGAAAAAGGTTTAAAACAGCCAAGACAACGGCTTCCTCGATTGATTCTATTTGACAAGCAGATTTAACAGACATGCAAAGATATTCTGTGTATAACGATGGTTACCGCTACATTCTATTCATAATAGACGTATTCTCTAGATATCTGTGGCTAGTTCCTCTGAAAAATAAATCACCCGAAACAGTTGCTAAAGCCACCAAAACGCTAATGTTAAAAGAAAACAGGGTTCCTGGCTATTTTTGTACGGAATATGGGGAAGGAGTTTATAGGCCGTGCTTTTCAGAATATGTTGACAGAGTTTAATATCAGCTATTACACAACCAATTCTATACATAAGGCTTCTTTAGCTGAAAGAGTTCAGCGCACCATAAAGGAACGCATGCACCGTTATTTTACACATAAAAACACATACAGATTTCTAGACATTCTGGAATCATTGGCATCATCCTACAACCGCTCACACCATCGCACGATTGGGCAACACCTAACGAAGTTTTAGAAAGAGGTACGCTCCCGAGAAGAGATGGATCACCACTACCACACTCGGCGCGCTTCAAAATCAATGATTATATAAGGCTGTCGCGTTCGGGGAATAAATTCGCAAAGGGTTTTGAGCAAGGATGGACACGCGAGATTTTTAAAGTTAGGGCTATAGACCTAAAGGTGAGATAATGATGTATTACTTGAAGATTTGAATGGGGAAGAAATCTCAGGAGGCTTTTACCGCGAGGAATTGCAGAAAGTTGCGTTTAATTTAGGAAAAAATGTGTTTAAAATTGAGAAAATTTTAGGAAGCAAAGGTTCAGGAAGAGAAAAATGTACCTGGTGAAATGGCTAGGATACCCAGAAAGCTTCAACACCTATATAAAAGCTGATGCAATAATGAAGCTTAAATAGTATGCAACATGGTCCTAGCCATTTCTACGTCACACTCCCGTCCTCCTCGTCCCTCTATGTACACCCTAACAACACACTAGCCAACTTTGTAACAGAACTCCACAAGCACATTGAATTGGGTCGTGATTCGTATGAGGTGGAGATATGCGAAATTCAGCTGGACACCATCTTTTTAAATATTGAACATAAAGAACCCGTTTTTACGATTCTTAGAGACATTGACGAGTGTGAAAAAGCTGGGGTAGCTATGGATGAAACTATGCGTATCGCCGGACTAAGGTGAACGATATTACAGTACAGAAGTAAGACTAGGACGGGTCAATATGGTTCGGCCGAGGATGTTGTGAGAGGCTTAAACGTAAGTTAAGAAACTCAAACCTTACGAATGATTTAGTATCGAAATCGTAAACAACCCTGCACATACACTAATCCTAAAATCAAAGACTAGCAGACGTATTAAAGATCATAGAAAGTTCCAAATTCTAGCCAATGGCCGACATAGCGCAGCCTTCCAAAGAGACACATTTCACGAGGACACAGCATGACTTGTCCAGATTAATGTATCAATTGAAGATGGGAAATTGGCTGAAAGGTCCCCAGACATGTGCTATATTTACAGTAATATAGTGGAGCACCAGTTTGTTGGGGATACCCAGGCACGCCTGCTGCGCATTGCTCACATCCCCAACCATAGAGGGAGTTTGAGTATTACATATGACAGACCCCATTATGTGAATGTCGCAACTAATTTAATAACCAATATCTCATATATATAAGAACGATTGAGGGTGAAAACTTCCCATTCGGTAAGGAGCTTAACAGTGAAGCTACACTTTCGACGCACTGAGTTATAATGGATAGAAAGCCTTTCACCGTCTATCGAGGGTGAGATACCAGCGCGGTAGTGGACTTGGATCCATTTTTTCATCCATACTACGTACGGCTGTTCCTTTGCTGAAGAGGGGGCCAGGTACATCGGAAGGAAAGCGCTACAATCAGTATTAACACTGCAGAAGACATATGGCCGGGGCTAAACCTAAGAAGCTTAAAAAAACATTTAAAGCGTACACGGGACGAAATCATCAAAGATGCAAGAGAAAATGCGTGGTGGCGGGAAGAAGAAGAAGAGGGCTCCCCGGAAGAAGGGGTCACGTGGTATTAAACGTAAAGGCTATCAAAAAAAGAAGTGCTGTAAGCGAATGAAACCTATGGTTGACACTTTTTTGACTGATATAAGCTAAGGACATTGATCTCATGAATCATAGTTTGTTTACCACTTGTCGAGAGAGGAGTCACTATTTCGCCATGACACGCTTCATCCACCCATGTAGTCACAATGCTGTAAATCGGAGCTGTCCCTTTTTGAGCTGCTCCATCCAAGTTTCTATGAGCACAGTGACTTATTACAATTAACCTTTAACACAATTAGTTCCCCGAGTGCACCTATAGAATTCGTGATACCCAGCTCAGGCCCTTACTTTTTTTATCCAAGCTGTGTGCACATGTACGCTAAGCTACGTATAGCCCATTCTGATGGAACGGTCTGCGATGACAAATATGCTGTATACCCTGGAACAAACTTTCTGCACTCCATATTCAACCAATGTGACGTATATTTAAATCAGACCAACATATCGGCAGGCACGGGGTACTATCATCTACGCGCCTATCTGGAAAATGTCCTCAAATTTTCCAAAGAAGCGAAGGCTACCTTTTTAAGTGCCGAGGGATATTATCAAACTAAAGATGAAAGTAGTACAAAGGACAAATTTAAAAATTCTAAAAAGAAAATTTACGAGTGTTTTGGACAGTTGCACACAGATTTCAATTTCCAGAAGTTGCTTGTCAACGGGGTGGATATGAAAATAAAGCTCACCCGCACGAGTCCTGAGATCTGCTTAAATCTGGATGCTGATCAAGAAGAGGGTGCAAAGCCCGTTGTGGTTCACATTATGGACACATACCTCCGCGTACGGCGAGTGAAATTAAGTTCACCCAAACAACTAGAAATTGAGAAAAATTTACTAAACGCTACAGTGAAATATCCTATTAACAGAGTACAAATCAACTATATACGGTT
>JAJOZX010010929.1:0-97500 GCA_023014485.1 Bathynomus jamesi
CCAGAGGCTGTTTACTCTTTAGTATCTCTGCTGTGAAGACCGAAGAAATTTCAGTGCAATTACTTCCCGAATTCTGTGCCATATCTGTTCCAATAACAAAGGTAAGGGTTATTTTATTTTATCTTGTTCTTGAAATGTTCAAGAATGCTTCAAACAATTGTTGTTCTTGTTTATTATTTTTAAGTGTGAAATAATAAAGGATTTATTGAGTCAACTTGTTCTCTATGGGCAAGGACATCCTGAGGGCCAAGAGATCATCCCTGCCTGATGAAAACTTTGATATGCTAATTTTCATGAAGGGCAACATGCATCTCATGGACAAAATGGAGAACGAGAAGAAGAGGGAAAATTAAATTATATATATATTGTGTTTTTCATTTTTTTTAATAAAAGTTAACGTTAACGGTTTATCGGTAACTTCCGTTACATGTTTAACGAATTAACGGATTAACGGTTAACGAAGTTAACTTTTGGTTAACGGATTAGCGGTTAACGAAGTTAACTTTTTGGTTAACGGTGCCCACCACTGCATATAACCATACGCATGTTGATATATGTACCTTTGGTTAACCTTTGGTTAGCTTCCGCCGGAATTGTTCATTCTGAAGAAAGGTCAAGCTTTTCACTCCACCTTAGACCTACAGTTTAACGTAGAATTCGAACCACGCCCCATCAACAGCCCAGCGTCTTAACCACTAAGCCACCCAGGGTACTTTGGTGATTTAAAAAGTAGCGAAACAAATTACAGCAGCGGTCAATAAAGCGAACAAAGTGTTAGGTTTTATAGCTCGGAATTTTGAGTACAAATCGCGCGATATTATTGTTCCTCTTTATAAATCATTAGTTAGACCCCACTTGGAGTACGCGATCCAATTTTGGAATCCGCATATGCGAAAAGATATAGACAAAATCGAAAGAGTTCAAAGACGAGCAACTAAGATGATTCCGTCGCTTTGGTCGAAGTCGCACGAGGATAGGCTTAAGGAGATAAAATTGACTACACTCGAGACTAGGAGGCTAAGGGGTGATCTAATCCAGGTTTTCAAAATTATGAATGGGTTCGATAACGTAGATAGAGATAGCTTTTTCGAAATATCTCAATATAGGACTAGAAATAACGGGTGTAAGTTGACAAGTAGAAGGTTCGAGACAGCAGTTGCCAAAAACCTTTTACGCACAGAATCGTAAATAGGTGGAATAGTTTGCCGGTAGAAGTAATTAATAGCACGTCTATAAACATGTTTAAAAATCGATTAGACGCATGTGTTGATAGAATGGTTAGTTTAAGGTAGTAAAATTAAGGCTTTGGGGTCCGGAACCACGTAAAATTGTAGGTCCCCTCCGCCACCACGGAGTACATGCACAATACACAATTACGAACACAGTTAGGTAGACCAGCCATGAGTGGATCCTATGGTCTTTGTTGGTCTGAAACATTATAACATTATTATAACACTTATCTACCAACCACTTTTTTTTTATTGTGTGGAAGGATGAACAGCTGGGTTTTGCTGCGCGCCGGCTGCCGTCACCGGGTCTCGAACCCGGGGCCGATGGATTCGTAGTCAGCGACGCTAACCACTACATCACCGAGGCGCATTAGGCGTGTGTATGTGTGTGTATGTGCGCGTGCGTGCGTAGGCAACTGGGCATAAATGAGGTCGAGTGTGCAATATTTCACAGGTGAGAATGGGTAATTCTTGAATAATTGAGATTGGGTAATTTATCTACAAAAAATCTAGAGAGATTTTTACTTTCCGGAAAATAGATATATTGATCCTGATTAGGTTAGGTTAGTTAAGGATTAGTTAGGTTAGGTTAGGTTAGATTAGCGAGTATTTCACTATTTAATGACTTAACAGAAAACAACCTTCCAGCCCTCTTTTGCGCCCGAAACACTTATCACGCTCTTCTCCGTTCCATGGCAATAAGATTAAGTTTGGTTAAATTAGGTTTCGTTAATTAGTTTTTAGATATATATACACAGGGTGCCCAAAAGTCTGTTGCCCCGAAAAAAATTTTAGAATAGACTTTATAGAATATGAATATAAATGCGTCGGGGCAACAGACTTTTGGGCCACCCTGTATATATATATATATATATATATATATATATATATATATATATATATTTATTGTGTGTGTGTGTGTGTGTGTGTAAAATCATACCTCAGACTATGATTTTTGCGTTTTACTCTTCTATACTTTCCTGTTTTTGCTCATGGTGTCGCATAACTTTTTAAGAGCACCAGATTTAGCTAATTACATTCGAGGAGAACCCTGAATTAAAATAAATTACAGAAACAAGCTAATTGCTCATGCTCTAATAATTTGTCACTCTGACAAATAATTGAGTTGTGTTGTTTTACATTTACGTTACCTGGCGTAAGTTTGTTCATGTGGAAGGGAACGCCACTGGACAGTCTCTTTATTTTATTTTCAGTTTTTTAACATGATCCCCCAAATTTAAAGCAATATTTTTATACAGACGCCAAAACGTATTCATTTAGTGAACCATTCGAACGACCCGCATGTACCTTCCAACCTTTCAACTGTTCCGTGCGATGATTCCTCATTTCACGAAGGTCAAGCTTGTCGCCCCCTCTCGAGTTGGCCTGGTGAAGTAGTGAGTTAGTTTCTTGTACTTTCCACCTCACATAGCCACGTACGCCCGGCTCATCGGGGATTGTTCTGAGCCAGGCGTCTAATCTTCTTTTGAAGATGTCCACTGCAACACCACTCGTGTTCTTTAGTTCTTTGGGCAGCTTATTAAACAGTCTTGATCCTCTCACAACAAAACCATTTTCTTTCAGGGTTAAAGATGTTCCCTGTCTAGCCTTTAATTTGGGAACACGACACAGTCTTCCTTTTTACTTTCCACTATTGTTTGGGGAGTTATAGGGTTCAGAGTAAGATTAGGGACTAGTTTCTCCATTGTTTTCCCAAGTGTAAATAATGGTGTATCTCTCTCTTCTCCTTTCTAGTGAATACAGGTTTAATTCGCGTAACCTTTCCAAGTAATTTAGTTCTTTGCACCCATTGATCTTGGCTGTGAAGCTTCTCTGAATCCCTTCTAGGTGTCTAATGTCTTCTTTTTTATATGGGCATGTTAGGACCGAGCAATATTCCAATTTGGGTATGATTAGTGTTTCAGTAGAGGAAACAGAGCAAAGAGAATAACTGGGCAGATACTGAGAACCTTTAAACGAAGGGATAGGATCATAATGATTCCTCTACTGAAAACACTGATCATACTCAAATTGGAATACTGCTCGGTCCTAACATGCCCATATAAAAAAGAAGACATTAGACAGCTTGAAGGGATTCAGAGAAGCTACATGAAACTCTTTATATAATAAACAAACTACATATATAAATAGGAATAAAACAGAGTAAATAGGAAAAATTGTACAACGTCAAAAAAAAAAAATGGCAGAATTTATTAGCAAAAAAGAAAAAAGAAAAGAGTAAAAAAAATAAAGGATGCAACTTCTTTGGATCCAAATTTCAAGGGAACCTTTCCTAAATATATTACAGTGATTACCTTGTTATCTCCGCTTTTTTGTTCATTCTTTTTTTTTTTACTCTTCCTTTTCATGTGTTTGTTTTTCTTTCCTTATTTTATTTTCTTTTGTGTCGTGTCGTTGTTAATTGCGTTTGCCCTTCTGGGGATTCTTTAAATATTTTATTCTGTTATACGTTCTTTTCTTCCATTCGTATCTTGTTAGTTTTTAATTTAATTAATTTATTATTTGTTCTCTTTCTCGCTATGTGTTTGTTCCGTTTGCCGTGTTCGGAAAGTTTTGTACCATGTCATAAGGTACTATTATTGTCCAATCTGTTGCTTACCAAAAGTCGTGTCCTGAAACTCCATGTTGTTTACCATTATTTATGGTAAAGAACATGGAGTTTCACAACCAATTTTTTGCCTCAACTCTCTCTCTCTCTCTCTCTATATATATATATATATATATACAGTATATATAACAGACTAACATTTTAATTAAAACCTTTTAGAAAAAGACGAAAAATGTTTCGAGCGTGTAACCTGTCCACTTCACTTATGAATAAAATGTAAAAAGATAAAGTTTAAGACTGTGAAAGAAATCACAAGTTAAAATAAAAGAAAGTACACTCCAACAATGACTGTCAAAAGCCTGACCAAATAGTTAAGAGAGAAAGGCTTGTAATAAAAGACTCATCCTCCTACATCTGGCATATGCAAATTCATGAGATTTTTTCAAAATCGTTTAAATTTAGGAACAAAGTTTAACAACTTTAAAGAAAAACTGTTTAGATTATATGCATCCTTGTTCTGATTAAACTGTTTAATTTTTAATAATGTATAGCTCTAAAAATTTTCTTTCTTCCAGATTAATAAATGTTGCTAACATTTTAGTGTTATCAAAGTCTGTCCTATGATTAGAAGAAGAAATAAGCCACAAAAGACAGCGTTCTCTATTAACAGTTCTTGCACTGTACCTATGTTAATACGTGTTTTCTTCAAATCTCTTGTTCCCCCAGTTTAACTCCTATCAGAATTCTTACATGGTACAACATAAATTTAACTATTGTTTTCTTTAGGAAAGGTGGAGGTAACAGAGTTTTTTACTGTGTCTCTGTTTTCTATGACTGTATTTAAATCTGTATGTAAAAGATCTTGAATATTGTAATCTAACGAAGCAGGCAATTTTAATCGGTTGTGGGAGTCAAAATTTTTTTTTTTCCATGTGGTAGTACGACTTTTTAGCTGAAGAAAATGCTCAAGAAATAAAATTTCAGTACTATCCTAACTTCAGGAACATGTCCATTAAGAAATTTAATTTTTCTTCTAAATACTATAAATGGAATCACAGGTTTTATGAGCTCTAAGAGTAGGATAATTCCTCGGTTAGTACTTTCAGAATGAGAAGAGAAAGCGTGCAAGTAAGAATTTGAGCGAGTTTCGTTTCAGAATAGACCTTCCTTTATTATACATAGATCCCATTTGTTTGGAAGAACAAATAAATTCTTAATGGGCACAGTAATCATCCAGTCCATAACCTCATATCCTGCAGCAAAGGTTGGGAACCTGTGGCTCTTAACCCGTTAACGCCGAACGTTTTTGTAGGGTTAAGTCTAAATGCGTGTATTTAAAACGGTACGTATTCGACCCAGTCGGCGTTAGAGGGTTAAATTATAAATATATCGTATATCAAGTACTTCACCAATAATAAAGTTATAAAATATGAGATGAAACATGTCTGAATAATAGGTTTGTTTTAAATATCAATATTATTGCTAACATAATATTACCATTATTTTTATTATCAGTATAATGAAGTTGGTGTCTTAGTTCAGAAAAGATGAGAGTTGAAGCAACAAGCACTGTAGGATATGGCATTACGAAAATAATGATCACTTTGTGTGTGTGTGTGTGTGTGTGTGTGTGTTTCATACATTTTAGCTTATCGGCAGAAGTGATGTGAAATTTGCTCATGAAATGTATCTCAAGTTCTCAACACCTATTGTTGCTTCACAAATGTAGTAGGAATGCAAAAAACATTTCTAGAACTATTATTAGCGTGTTGTTTCTTTTAAATGAAATCTTATAAAAGCTTTCTAATACATTTAATGTAACTTTAAAAAAAAATGGTAGCCATGAAAATATTTTCTACATTAATACATTCATTTACTGACTTTATTATCCACTGAAGTAATTTTGGAAAAAAATAGGTTAACTAATCTTATACATATACAGTGGCGCTCATAAGTATTCGTACAGAGAAATATTTGTTACATTCCTCCTTATCTTTTGTATCATGCATAGGATAGTTATGAAAAGTTAACCGTTCGTTTGGAAAAATTTAACAATAAAAAAGAAAAATTAGTTCAACTCCAAAATATGATGTAAAACATCAAAGAATTTGAGGAAAATAAAAAAAAGTAAAAATGCAAAAGTTTTCGTACATTTACTTATAAAATTATTTAATAAGGGGTTCCAAAAAACCTTAGCCCTCCCCATTTGCAGCTTACATGTTTACTTATATCGAAATAGTTTTTAGTGATTATAAAAATATATAAAATTCTTTACTTATTGCAGGTATTAAAATTACTGTAGCTGATAAAGTGATAATATAATGGCTTCTCAATTAATTGGTGATTCGGAGAGGCAACGTGTGATGGATCGCATACGAGCAATAACATTTCGGGAAGCTCGTGATGCTGGAGCCACCTTTATAACACGTTCATGGGTTGCCAAAAAGTTGCGAAGAAGTGAGGACTTCGTCAAAAGAAATTGGAATAAAACTTTGGATGAATGTGAAATGGATACAACCAAATCTGGGCGCCCAAATTTGCCACTCTCTCAGGAAACAAAGGACATCACTGAAAGCGGTACGCGTAAGCGGAAAAACAGCTTTGTTAAACTTTCTAGAGAGATCGAAGTGTTGAGAAGAAAGATCGTTAGTGGTGAGATCATTCGACTGTACCGTCATAGGCAAGGTTTAAAGCCTTGGCATGAACTCCCAAAGCCAAGAAAAACTCAACTTAACATCGATGACAGAATGTGGTTTGCCCATTATCTTGAAAATTGGGATGTGGATGATTTCATGCATTTAGCTATCTCCGATGAATTTTTTGTTTACGTAACACGTCGGCCTAACTACCAAAATGATCGAGTGTGGGCCACAACACCAGATGAAATCGATGACAATGAACATTATCGCGAATTATTAAAAAGTCCAACTGTGTTGGTGTGTTTGTTTTGTTCACTGCAAAGAAGCTCATGTGGGTGCTGAAGCCAAATGGTCAGAGTTGGGATGGACAGTATTTTCGTGATATTATTCTATCCCAGCATGTCATTCCTTTTCTAAGAAACCCAAACAATGTTATGGATGTCGATCAGGTCACACTTCTGCACGATAAGGCCCCCTGCTTTAAGGCATTAGCCACTCAACAGTTGTTGCGGAACCATGAGATCGATTTCTTTGGAAATGAAAAATGGCCAGGAAATTCTCCTGACCTGAACGTCTGTGAACACATTGGATCAGTTATAAAGGACAAGGTTGAATGTCTCTTGTTTCAAGAACCTGCAGCAAATCGATTTTCGAAGGATACAATGACGCAACACATTGAAATGTTTTAGCAAATTTGCGTAACGATCAAGATCTATTCACGTCACTTTTGGCAAGCTACCCAAAGCGAATTCAGGCTGTCTTGGAAGCCAATGGCGGGAACACCAAGTTTTAATTGTTTCTCATTAAATGCAGGATTAAATTCCCTTTTGTAAGGTATGTTTAGTTTTACTGTACCTCTAATGGTTTAGGCCATGGGCGGGGGGGGCTAAGGTTTATTGGAGCCCCGTACAGTAATACCTTGAACATCGTTGTTTTGAACATCGTCGTTTTGCGCTTTCGTCGTTGCTATGCTTGCGACTAAGATTTACAATATCATCGGTTTTGGTTTTGCTATTTCGTCGTCTTACGCCTGGCAGCATCACCCTTCCCCCTTTTCATGTTTAATTAATAAAAGGTTTAAATTGAACAGTAGACAAATGTTTTGCTTAAAAAAAATTTCCAATTTCATTTTTTCGTTCGTATTATAAATTTTCCTGTTTAAATCAAAGGTCTGAATTGAACAGTTTCTTATTGATGTCTTTCCTGTGATTGAGCTGTTAAAACGAGTGTATTTGTATTGTATTTGTAATGCAAAAATCCTGATTTTGACACAAAAAAATCTGAGAACGGAACCTCTTATTTCCCATAGGTTACATTCCTTGAATATCTTTGAATATCGTCGCCTTTTCCAAGCTACATCTCTCAATAGAAATTTTAGCCCATTCTCCTAAAGAAAATGATTGGAATTCATTCAGATTCGAATGGTTTCTCTTTCGGACAGCTTTTTTCAAATTAAACCATAAATTTTCGATTAAATTGAGATCTGGGCTTTGACTGGGCCACTCGAGAAACTTTAAATTCTTTTGTTGAAGTTATTTCATGGTACTCTTACTTTTATATTTTGGATCATTATCTTGTTGCAGTACCGATTGTGACCCATTGGCAACTCCCGAACTGAATGCAATACATTTTCTACTAAAATTTCCTCATATTTCTTCGAATTCAAGGTTCCATTTATGACAACAAGCTTTCCTGGACCAGAAACACTAAAGCATTCCCAAAGAAGCAAACTACCACCAGAGCTGGGCAATAAATACATTGAATGTATTTAAATACTAAATACTAAATACATGGGAGAAATGTATTTAAATACTAAATACTAAATACATTTTACGAATGTATTTAGATACTAAATACAAAATACATCAATTGTATTTAAATACATTTGTAAATACATTTTAAATACATACAAATTTTAACATATGCATTCACTAATTCATGTTTTGATAAATTTCTACTTTAGTGCACTTTACCTTATTACCGTCTTTAGATTTAATTTTAAAGTATTTTCCATCAAACAGAGGGTGCACTAAATTGTTATCTGCAGATATATCACTGTTTGATTCACCGGATTTGCTTGTTGAAGCCATGACACGCACACGATAAAGAAATCAACCGCTTTCGACTAAGAGTGGCACACAACTGATTGAACTGACACGTTGAAACATGAACCATGCTGTACTACACTGTCGACGCGTCGTACTGTGCTAGTACAGAACGTGTATTAAACCAGTAAAAGTATTTATTTTTATATTTTGAGTATTTAAATACATTGTATTTAAATACTCATTAAAGTATTTAAATACTATATTTAAATACATGAAAAACAATGTATTTATAAATACAGTTCTAAATACACAAATGTATTTAAATACGTATTTAAATACAAATGTATTTAAATACTTCCCAGCTCTGACTACCACCACGTTTAACCGTAGGAGGGCTATTTTTTTTCCTCGAATGCAATAATTAATTTTCGCCAAACATTACTGTTGCTTGTTGCTGTTTCCGAATAATTTCAATTTTGGTCTCGTCTGCCCAGAGAACTCTCTTCCAGAATACAAATACTGTACATCATTTTGATGATTCTTGGTATAGTTTAAACGATCTTCTTTGTGCGCTTTTCGTAGCAGAGATTTTCTTCGTGCAACTCTTCCATGCTGACCATTCTTTCTCACTGTACGACGTACAGAAGAAAGATGGACATCGATCTTAGACAATCTTAATGTTTGGCAAATATCACGTGCAGTCACTCGTGGATTCGCAGCAGCCATTCTTTCAATCCGTCTAGCTGTACGTTCTAAAATCTTGCAAGGTCGTCCACACCTTGGTAGAGTTTTGATTGTTCCAAAGCCTTGCTATTTCTGCATAATGGAGTGCGGTCCGCTAAACGGCTAGGGTAATCTGCATCAAATTTAGTACATATGATCATTAAGAGAGAACCAGAGAATGTTTTAGTAACACACATGCTCCTCCCAGTACCCCCTGGGGGTGAACTGTGAGGGGGTTAAGGTACGCCTAAATGGCTAAGGTAATCTGCACCAAATTTAGTATACACATTAAGGGAGAACCAAGGGAAGGTTTTAGTATCGCACTCACACCTCCGAGTTTCCCCGCTAGGATGTGTTTTGGGGGGCTTTTGCTGCGGAAGGCGCAGCAGGCATTCTAGTTTTAGAATGGGGGTATTCTAGTATTGGTAATGGAGCAGCAAACTCACAATTATTTAATTTTTTCATTTATACAAATTATGATTGTTCATTTTCTTAAACAATTTTCATTTACAGTGGCTTACACATACCTCGCATAGGTTTACATTCCCCCTTTTCATTACTAAGAACGGTACACCTGTAATGTGGTGGATATTGCTGGCAATAGTGAACGACATTTCATTCTGCAGTGAAACTGCAATGGTGTCTGAAATGGTCGTTCAAAGACAGAAAATGTCATGCAGTAAGTGGAAAGAATTCTGTAATTTATTTATATTTCTCCAATGTTCTGGAGTTATTCATCAGTGTAAAAGAAGGCGAGGTAATTGGACTAAGGCATTAGGAGAAGATAAATGGATTGAAGAGCAAGATGTAATAAAATAGAGCAAGAGAAAAAAATAGTTTGGTGCGAGGAAGAACTTCATTTTTTTTAATGTACGACACGTATTAAAAATAACCTTTTTCGCAGGTTATCTACGATCAATTCCAAACGTTCTGTCAAGAAACTCATTACGAAACATGGAATTTCATGACACGACTTTATGAACGGACAGTATGTTCAAGTTCATCTACTTCTCTGCCTTCTTATCTATATGTGACTCTCTTTCTCTCTCTCTCTCTCTCTCTCTCTCTCTCTCTCTCTCTCTCTCTATATATATATATATATATATGTATATATACACACACACACACACACACATCAAATCAATTTATAGCGAAAATACTTGTTTATTGCAAGAGATGACTGAAGAAAGCTTCGCCCTTCCGAGATTTACTCTTTCGAAGTGCCAGACAACATCCCTGTTCCGAAATGGAATGAAAGTACACAAACAAGACGAATGATGGGATTAATCTCCATAAGAAGACCAAGAGGTAATAGGGTGTAATAATACAGCAGATAATACTAATTGACGGTTTAACCCCTTAATTACATGGACGGCACCCCCACTGCTCCTGTAGTGAGTGGCTGGCTGCTCTGGCCTTTCTAATCCATCAGCCCATGAAAGCAGGTACCAAGATCACGAGGTCTAATTAGCAAGATTAATGGCATCATAACACGGATATAGATTTATTATCAAAGACTATATAGACGGTTCTTGAGAATAACAGAAGGGACCCCATTAGGACCGGATGCTTTCCTAGAGTTGATCTCAGATAGGGCAGAAAAAACATCTTTAGAAGAAATTCTAATTTCAGACATAATTAAGTTAGAGGGGGTAGGAGATACAGGAACGGCACAGGGTTGAGTTGGATGCGAAAGTTTGAGCGAAGAGTTCAGTTTTATCAGGGGAAGAGACGGTAACTGAGCCGTCGGAATGGAAAAGAAGAGGGAAAAAAGAACTGAAGTTGCTGCAGAAGTCCTTGACTAGGAGCTAGAAAGAGCGAGAAGAATTAGAATTAGATAAGTTTTCACATTTTTTGTCTGATGAACGATTTTTGGCGAGTCAGGAAACAGATTTTCTAGATTCCGGGTAGAAATATAAACAGAATGAGAATCGGGAGTTGGATGGCGACGGTACCTTCTGAAAGCCTCCTCTTTGTCGCGGATAGCATTAGAACAAGCAAAGTAAAACCATTTTTTTTGCATTAGTAGTAGGAAAAGAATATGGGCTGTACGCCTCCATGCCTGAGAGAATCACCCGCGATACGCTTAGCGCACTTGAAGGGGGACCCGGCCATGGAAGTAGTAATCAAAATGAAGAGTATATCGAAATGCAGAATGTGCACAAAAAAACTTATGTTACCGAATTTTGTTCTCTCTCTCTCTCTCTCTCTCTCTCTCTCTCTCTCTCTCTCTCTCTCTCTCTCTCTCTCTCTCTCTCTCTCTCTCTCTATATATATACACAATAGAATTTTGAAAGAGGCTTATAATAGAGTATGTAGCTGTAAGAAGTAAGAGAAGACCGTGTAAAAGATGGAAGGACGTAAATAGTACAAGTAAATGTATAAAGAAACTTGGATCATCTTACAAACATTTGCAATTATATTCATAGAACTATGATAGCAATTTTAATGGTGTAATATCTATGTTATGTCTAAGACAGAGTTTAATGGGGGCCACTAAAGTTCATAGTATCACGTCAGATATATATATCACTGTTATGCCTAAGATAGAGTTGAATGGTGGCCCCCTTGGAATAACGTGAAAAGATAATGCTTGCAATTTAGGTTAAATACATGTTAGGCGTATATATATATATATATATATATTATACATATATATATATACACTAATTGTTACTTTCAAGTTTAGGTTAGGTTGCTCTTTATTCAATTTTCTACTTTTTCGGGGTGGCACTCCACACCCTTATCTTCTCGCCCTTTCCTCTTATCATCCCCCTCACCTTTGAGAGATTAAAATTTTGCTTTTTCTCTCTTTCCCCATCCCTTCCCCTTTCCCTCACCTGCACTGTCATCCCCACCCTCTCTCACTTTTTGCACCTATACTGCTGTTATTTCCAAGATGAGCAGCTTGGCAAATGCTCACTAACCACAATGTCTCGAACCTCCCTTGCTCAGGACAGTCTAATGCAATGCAAAGAATTCAAAACTCAGACGATGCACTTGTCCAAGTTATTCATCATCATCAGTCTGGCTTTATGTCTTCTAGACTATGGACTTATTGGTATGAAAATATTTGTCTATACAGTAGTTCCACTTAACACCGCTATTAATTTTTTCATTACTATATATATATATATATATATATATAATATATATATATATATATATTACAAATAATTTAAAATGCCAAATAAAAAAACAACTTCCATAATAGGTGCTAATAATAAAAACTAAAAACGAAAATAGAACAAAAATAAAACAAAAATAATATACAAACGAACCAAGTAGCCTAATAATGAAAACAATAATAAAAACTGAAAACAAAAACTAAGACTATATATATATATATATATATATATATATATATATATATATATATATATATATATATATATATATAGTCTTAGGCTTTCAGTCTTTAGCATTTTGAGTTATTTTTTTCCTTTTGCCAATAAATTTTTCAATTTAAATTTCAACAAATATGACGCAAGAGTAGAAAGGATTGGAAGCAGTTTGTAAGGCGTGTAAATGGAGAATGTTAGTCTCACTTGACTTACCACTAAAGGTGTACTCCCAACCTTTTCCTGAAAGGTAACACTGAATCCCTAAGGTTGCGGGAGGAGGATGCCTTATTCTTGATAAATGATCCTTACACACCCTTGTTTGGGTAATGATTTGAGTGACTTCGATCCAGAGTTGGAGCGTCGTGCCCCCACTCGATAAAGAATTGCAAATAGGTTTGTAAATAGTGTAGTTCATACTGTATATATATATATATATATGGGTGGTCCGAAAAAAATGACGCATTTTTTAAAAATTAATATCTCAGTAACCCCCTTCCTTATCATGACAATTTTTATATGCAAGATACTTTCAAACTTCTTTTTTTGAATGCAAGAAACGGAATTCTGATATCTTTTAGTTTTCTCGCAATTAACAAAAGTAACAACATGGGTCAAAAAAACGAATATCATGAGAAAGGAAAAATTTAATCAGAAATTTAACTAATTAATTTACAGTAAATGATCGATTGGACCACCACTCTGTTGACACACTAATCTAAGTCTTTTCTTCTACACAAAAATAATACTTCTTACTTCATTAATGCCAATTTCTTGCCAAGATTCAAGTATTTTACTTTTTAATTCTGATTCGGTGAATTTTTCTCGTCGACCTCGGTAAACCTTCTCTTTTAGTAACTCCCAAATTGAGTAGTCCATAGGATTACAATCTGGGCTTTGTGGTGGCCACTCATTTTTCGTTATTAATTTTGGTGTATTGCTAATCAGAAACGACTGTGTGGCGTAGCTTGTATGCGACGGTGCTCCATCTTGTTGAAATATGAAATCATTTTCTTGATACAGGCGACGACAATCCGGCAACAATTTTGTTCTTAAAAGTTCAATGTAATTTGCAGAATTCACCTTTGTCTTTTCAGTTTCAATAAAATGAACATCTGTCTTGCCATTCCAAGAGACCCCTGCAGAATCATAACCTTTTTGGAGAATCTTGACGTTTCATGATACAATCTGTTTATTGAAATGTCACACTTTTTACCACGCCCGTAGACAACATCATTTTGACGGTTTCGCGGAATTTCTAGAGTGAAATCTTTTTCATCCGTGAAGACTATCTTTTTAATATCAACGACAGAGAAATTATCAAGTACTTTCTGCACCTTGTTTTTCTTTTATCCTTAACAGTATCACTTTTTCTAGAAGATACTATTCTTTTGAAGGCTTTTAGTTTTTGTGCTTTAATTATTCGGTGTACAGAAGTCTTTCCAATATTCAAATGTTTAGCAATTGCTCTTTGTGACAAATGACTTCCTGGTTTATCTTCTTGAGAGCAGATTTTATCGTTGATGTAATCCACATTTTCTGGAACGAAGCTGTTTTAGGTCTACCGCTTCCTGGTTTTCTGGCAGTACTTCCCGATTCGCGAATCTTCTTTAAGAGTCTTTCCACTGCACGCCTTTTCCACTTTTGCCGGGAAACTCTTGCAATAACCTTCCAGTCTTCCATCCTTTTTCACAGTAACAATTTTTAATGAGAATACGATCTTCCTCTGACAACATCATTAAGGGTACTGACGAATTGTTAAAAAATAAAAATATCCACAATTTGACTTGTTCATTCCTGTAGAGTTTTGTAATAACTTGCAAAAATATCGCATGATATCGTATAAAAATGATATCGTATAAAAAACGGATATTATATTGCGATTTTTGTTTTTTTGACCCATGTTGTTACTTTTGTTAATTGCGAGAAAACTATAAAAGATATCAGAATTCCGTTTCTTGCATTCAAAAAAGAAGTTTGAAAGTATCTTGCATATAAAAATTGTCATGATAAGGAAGGGGGTTACTGAGATATTAATTTTAAAAAATGCGTCATTTTTTCGGACCACCCGATATATATATATATATATATATAATATATATATATATATATATATATAATTACTATTCTTTATGGTTTCATTTGTTCAGAAGATAAATAATGGCAACCGTAATTATTTTTATTGTTTATCTTTGTACTTTAAACGAGAGCAAACGAAGTCAAATAATAACACTAATATAATGACGCTATAAAAATGAACTAATGACGTTAAAAGACGTTTTATGACAAACAATAACTTTATAATTACATACGATGGAACGACCACCGATAAATTCCATTAGAATTTCTTTCCTCGAGAGTTCCTCGCCTGCCGCACATCATCCAATTTAGCCCTAAGTTAATTTTTATATTAGCAAGCATCCGCTGCAACCCCAAAAATTAATGATTTGTCTCGGGCGTAATTCTATTTTGTTGAATAAAGCACAAAGAAGACGCGAACGCGCGCGGCGCACACACACACACACACACACACACACACACACACACACACACACACACACACACACAGAGCATCTCGATTACAAATCAATAAGAGGATATTCCACTGAAGGCTGTGCGTGTATGTTTACTAGAATATTAGACATACAGGTTATATTTACTTGATGTATATTGTTAAAGATTCACATTTAATTGCCTTATTTAATCCTTTTAATTTGGGACTCTTACTTATTTACCATAACAAATTATAAGAGAAAGTTATAATTCTATATTAATTGCTCATCGAACAAGCGATCCGTCGAAAATTTCCAACGGAGTTAATGCCTAGATAACAGGCAAAAGACCTACGCTTTTTTGTTATAACTGTATGTGTACACGGCGGCAAACAATGATTGCCCACCCCTGCACAGATGAAACTAATAGAAGTACAAAAAACTGATTGTTGCATCTTTAGACAATTTAATTCTACGTCTAAACAAAACCACTCAATAGTTGGTGTTGCCCCTTGTGTTTGGCGGATCAAGTCGGCAAGGGTAGGAGGTGAGGAGAGACTCGAAAAGGTCAGTGTCATACTCAAGATTTCAGAGGATTGTTTCGATGTGCTGCTCCATGGTCCGGCGGCAGAATCGTTCAGGATCCATCCTGAAAGACCGAGTGGAATCCTGATGCTTGCTGAACCACCAGCACCCGATTCTGCCGCCGGACCATGAAGCAGCACATCGAAACAATCCTCCGAAATCTTGAGTACGACACTGAACTTTTCGAGTCTCTCCTCACCTCCTACCCTTGCCGACTTGATCCGCCAAACACAAGGAGGCAACACCAACTATTGAGTTTTTGTTTAGACGTAGAATTAAATTGTCTAAAAGATGCAACAATCAGTTTTTGTACTTCTATTAGTTTCATCTGTGCAGGGTGGGCAATCATTGCTTGCCACCCTTATATCTTCAAAAGACCTTATTTTGTTGTTTTTATTAAGTTACAGTATTTTTGCCTCAATTTTCGGTATTGATCGCCATTATGAAGAATAAGATACACATACTTCAAATCTTGCATATGATTAGTCCACAAGCGGGACTAGTTAAAGTTGTTCGTTCGTATTGTAGTGGTAGTTGTAGTCGTTCTTTGTAGTTGTTTATAACTACCAAAATAACGTAAAATAATTTATTTATTGCTTGCAACTGTTTAATAATAATAATAAAAAAATAAGAGTTTAATTTGCCGTTTTTAAAAATTTCAGATAGTTACCCGGCATTAGCGTTCGACTTGATTCTTAGGCGGTACACGTCTTCTCACCTCCTTCAGACATTTCTGCCTCAGGTAAACACGGCAATGTACGTTCTCACGCACGCATGTACACACGCACAGGGTAGTGCATCATCTGTATAAGGAGTGCATACATACATTATCTAAAACCCCATTTCTCATTTTTCATGGGGTGGGCACGACGCTTGAGCTGAGACCGAAAACACTCCAATCATTTATATAATCACAATGTAGGCCTAACTTGTTTGACCCAGCTTAATTTAATGTTATTAACTGTTTGGTGTAAAAACTCAATTAGTCACTTACTTTTAGTTATTGGAGTCTCTCCCTTCTCCGGTTGGATTTTTGTCGAGAGCGCACTTTGCTGGTACGTCGGGTGTCAGGAAATGATTGCCCCCCCCTGTACAGAAGAAACTGAAAGGAATAGAAAAAAACAGACCAAACCACGCGAAAGAGCGTTTAATTTTGAATAAAAAACACTTGTTTTAATATCGGGTGTTGCCCCCATTTGCAGCTCTGACGGCCATTAATCGACGGGGGTATGATCCCAGAAGTGTCTCAAAGAGATCGGTATCATGACTCATTTCTTCAAGGACTTCGTTGATCTTTGCAGTCATAATTCTGTTGAATACCGATTCTGAATGGGTTGTTCCAGCATTAAGGACTCCACCCGATCCTCATGATGGATCCGACATGTTCACAGACATTAATCGGGAAAATTGCCAGGCCATTCATTATTTCCGAAAAAAATCAATGTTATTGTCCTTAAGCAGTTGTTGAGTCGCAAGTGCTTTCATACAGGGGGCTTTGTCGTGAAGAAAGGTTGCCTGTTCAACATCCAAAACACACTCGTGGTCTTTCAGAAACGGAATTACATGTTGGGGCTAAAATTACATTCGAAAATAAGGCCCAACCCAACTGGTTCCTCTTGGTTTGATAACCAAATGAGCTTCCGAATAGAGAACATAATGAAAACACCCACACATGCTGGATTTTTTACTATTTCTCGATACTTCTGGTCGTCTGGGACTTCATCAGGAGTTGTTGCCCAAACCCGATCATTCTGAAAATTTGGTTTTCTGGAGACATAAACGAAGAATTCATCGCTGACAACCAAGTGAAGGAAATCGTCTTCCGTCCATTCCTCAAGATAATCACAAAACCATAACCGATCTTCAATATTAAGATCACTCTTCCGTGGCTTAGCTATTTCATGCCAAGCACTCAAGCCTTGGCGACTCGAAATTGATGCACAAGTTGCCGATTTACTATCTACCACGACGGATAAGTATCTCTTTCGCTACCTCAGAGCAGCTCTTCTTTCGGCGCCGTGATGCAGCAAGCACAATGTCTTTCGATTCTTGAGATAATTTCTCCGGTCTTCCTCCTCGAAATTCTGTTTCACAATCTTCAGGATTCTTATTCCAATTCCTTTTGACAAAGTCTTCTGATCTTTTTAATCTCTCAGCCACCCAGTGTCGAGTTATGAAAGTTGCACCAGCTTCCTTTGCTTCACGAAATGTGACAGCTCGAATGCGGTCAAGAACTCGCTTTTTCTCTGAATCGTTCAAAATAGATGATGCCATGGTTTCTGTGGGGAAAAAAATGGTAAGAATTAAAATCACAGGAATAGAATATAATGGTTTTTATTCAGATTTTAACGCTCTTTCAAGTGGTCTCGCCGGTTTTTATCTATCTCTTCTAGTTTTTGCTCTACAGGGGGGGGGG
This sequence comes from Bathynomus jamesi, assembly GCA_023014485.1. Classification (NCBI taxonomy): domain Eukaryota; kingdom Metazoa; phylum Arthropoda; class Malacostraca; order Isopoda; family Cirolanidae; genus Bathynomus; species Bathynomus jamesi. The sequence goes on from JAJOZX010010929.1 coordinate 18,043, forward strand.
CAATCATTTCCTGACACCCTACACAAGGATACATATGAGGAATCACACTGAGAACAAGATACTACCCCAACCTGAGGATCCAGTGTTACCTTTCTTGATAAGATTGCGTGTATACTTCTAGTGGTAAGTCAGGGGAGACCAAAGTCTCCATTCCATTTACACACCTCACAAACCGCTTCCATTCCTCTGTTTCTGTTAACTCTTGTACCACATTTACATGAAGTCAATTATTTATACACTTACTAATTACGTCCTTCCATCTTTTGTGCGATGTTCCTCTACTTTTCACGCTTACGCACTCATTATTCTATAAATTTTCCAGCATCCTATTCACTATCCCCTCATGACCATATCAATGTAGCATACTGTCCTCCATTCCCATATCTAATGACTTTGCACTCCACATCTTTCCCGAACAACCTCATTTCTCATACGATCTATCATCATTATATCATTTGCGGTTCTTAAATTGGTTGGTTGATAGAGTTGTTTAATTTCCGCAACATCTAGGGTCTTATAACGGAGGAGAACAAAGCTTTACGTGGAATCCGAACCACAGGACGTTACATCATCTGGACGCAGAGGACGGTCCCTCATCCAATTACCACCCAGACCTAATGTCGCTTAACTTCGCTGATCGACGAGAAGCGATGATACGAAATTGGCCACGACGTAGCCCGCTTCTCAAATTACTCATCTCAACGGCACTTACTTTTGACAGTGAACTATCCTGCCAAATGAGGGCCTCATCCATAAACCAATGTTGGGACCAACGCACCTTCATATAAATGCCATGATGCACTTACACCTCCTACCGGCGCTTTTATCACTACCATAACCCGTTTACTCTGCTTCACTCTGCTTTCAATTTCGAATATCCTCGTACTATCGGTTACAAAAGATGGGATACAGCGGGCAGAAAGGTAGTCGTGGTCACACGTAATGAAGCCACGCCCGCTTTTCGGATATTACTCAATCAATTAGGCATAAAACGTATATACAACCTATGATTCACTATTTCCTTAGAAAAGAAATGATTCAATGCAGAAGTGAAGGAAGAAACACGTAGAGACGACAAAGAACAGAGAAAGTAAATAAACAGAGAAAGTAAATAAAAAGGAAGATAAATGAAAAAATAGGGGAGAAGAGAGGAACTGTGATGATGAATATATGAGAGGAAGTTAATTAATATATTGAGTGAACCAAAGAAAATGTATAAAGAAAAGATAAAGCACATTAGTGAATTTTACTTTATTTTATAAATGTGCATATCGAGGTTTACATACGCAACTCAAACTCTAACTGAAAATACATAATAAAATAATTTTATCACGTCTTCCTTCGTGTTTCTAGGATTTCCATTTGCATTTTCTCCCACTTTATTATATATATATATATATATATATATATATAACATCTTTTTTTGATCCCGACTAGTACTTTGCGGACGGCTCTTTTGAAGGCCTTTTTTCAGAAGAAACTACTATACCACACGCACTTTACATCTAAAGATAGAGGACGTCGTCGCGAATAATTTGATGTAAACATGAAACAAATTCGTTTACTACAAAAAGGTTTAGAGCAACGTTTATGTGGCTAATATATTGTTCAGCTGAGTAAGATTTCTGTCCGCTTGACGCTTGTCCGCGTGACGCTGGGTGGACCTTATTCGTCGATCGAACTTGAAAGACAATAACAAGGGGTAATTAGGGGTATTGTGTCTGGAATTAATAATAAAAAGAAAAATAAATATATTAATGAGGGTAATAATGATAATTATAATAACAATAATGATAAAGCTAGTAATAATAATTATGATGATGACAGTAATAGCACGAATAGTGATGGGGGGGGGAACTCATTGGTACTCGCAGTAATAAGGACAGGAAAACTAAACTGGCTCTTCTGAAGGTTATAACGTTTTTTTAGAAGAAACTACACCATACCCACTTTATACCAAAAGATAGAGGGCGTCGTGGTGAATAATTTGATGTAAATATCGAACACATTCGCTCACTACAAAAAAGCTTAGAGCAAAATTTTAAAAAAAGGCGTTGCCTACAAAAATCATGGACTAGTCTGAAAAAAGTGTCCTGTATAAAAAGGCAAATATTTTTGTGTGCATATAATAAACCTTATAAAGAGCAGGACAAAAATAGCAGAGAAAACATTTAGCGTTAAAAATTCAAAGTTAAAAAACAAAAAATATTTAGCGGCAGCTCTTAGAAATAAAATATATACTGTAAATAAAGGTTAATTATATAAACTGAAATAGTATATATATATTGAAATATACATACTGAAGCCAGTGCGAAAGAGTATATATGTTGCCGTCAAAACCCAAAATGAGTCAAGACCAGTTTCTACTAGTAAAAACCTGAAATGACTGATTTCGGTTTTTGTAACATTTAACATATGTAACATAATAACTTAAACCTAACCTAACCTAGCTATAGGTTAGGTTACGTTAAGTTAGGTTTAGGTCATTATGTTTTAGGTCATTATGTTTTTACTAGTAAAAACTAGTTTTGACACATTTCGGGTTTTGACTGCAATATATATACGCAAAACTCTTAGTATATCTTGACGTCTCATGGCCGAGTGGTAACGTAGCGGCTCGCAAAATTCGAGTCTTTAGCAGCGTTGGTTTGAATCTGACCCAGGTAAGGTAAATTTATTTCTAATGTATTTAATCTTAGAACTTAAGTTGCCGTTAGTATGTTGTTCCTGATTAACATAAAACTGATATGCATGTAATTACACTCGGTTTATGAAAATAAACTGAAATGATGGTGTGTGTATATATATTATATATACAGGGTGGCGCAAAAATCAGGAACCATAGGCACATTTTAATAATTTGTGTTTTAAAATGTGTTTTGTTCTGTTCAGATTTGTAGTTGAACCTATGGCACAGATATTGACAAGAGATGAAACGGGTGGAGATAGTTTTAATGTGTGCAAGGCGTGGTAACACACACCGATCAGTTGCTATTGCTTTTAATGACAAACACCCTGAGAGGCCGCCAGTTGTTCAGGCATCAGTTGGAAAACTGTTCACTCGCTTCAAAGAAACGGGAAGTGTTCATGATCGGCCGCGTAGTGGCCAGCCAAAAAGTTCAACTGGTGCAGCAACATCACTAACGGTGCTCAATCACCTCGAAAACAGCCCACGTAAGTCCTTAAGAAAGTTATCCCAGGAAACGGGTGTCTCCAGAAGAGCCATTCAACGAATTCTTAAAACAAATCGTTTCCACCCCTACAAAGTCCAACTCAGTTCAGGAACTGCACGGTGACGACACAGACCGTCGTGTAGAGTTCTGCCAGTGGTTTCTACAACATCGACAGCTTCAACGAAGGATCATTCATGTTCAGCGACGAAGCGATATTTCACCTCAGTGGTCGTTTCAATAGGCATAATGCACGCTATTGGGCCAATGAGATCACCTACTGGATGGAGAAAGGACATATGCAATTCGATCCACGAATTATGGTGTAGGCTGCGCTCTGGGGGGGGGGAATCGGTTAATTGGTCTGTACTTTTTCGACGACAATGTAACAGGTGAAACATATCTGCATATGCTGCAAACATTTCTAATGCCCATACTGGACGACATTCCATTGGCAGAACGGGCGGAGATGTGGTTTCAGCAGGATGGTGCACCACCACATTTCGCAACCATCATCCGGAGCTCTTTAGATGAAACATTCCCAAGCAAGTGGATCGGACGGCGAGGGCCCGTCGAATGGCCACCTCGGTCTCCACTCCTCACGCCTCTTGACTTTTTCTTGTGGGGCCATCTCAAGTCGGTAGTCTATGCTGATCGACCCAGAACTATACGTTCTCTAAAGGATAAAATCACATTTGAGTGTGCCAAAATCAGTACCATTGTGTTAAGGAATGTTCAAACATCATGCATTCAACGCGTCAGAAAGTGTCTCCAAGTGGAAGGTCACCAATTCGAACATTTATTATAATTTAACAGAATGTGCCTATATATATATATATATATATATATATATATATATATATCTCGACTACAATCCTGGAACTCTACTCTCTTGAAAGAAGGCGCGAACGGTACACAATAATATACATATGGAAAATACTTGAGGGCTCTGTCCCTAACCTCAGAAATGAAATACTGTAGAAACAAACTGGAATGAGAGAAGAGGCAGGTTTTGTACGGTCTCAGCTGCGGTGGGACAAGGAGCCATGAAAATGAGGATGGAAAATACTCTCAGAATACGGGGCCGAAAGCTTTTCAATGTCCTTCCAAAAGAAGTGAGAAATCTCCAGCACACCGACCTGAATAACTTCAAGAACCAGCTGGACAAATTCTTGTGCAAAGTCCCTGACCAGCCATGCGTGGCTGGCTACGAGGGCAGGAGGAGATCAGAGTGCAATTCCTTCCTTCACCAAGTCCCGCAAATGAGGCGGGATGCTGCAGAGGGGTCGACCGCAGGTCGATCCTGAACCGTCATTCAAACTCAACAAAAGTAACAAAAGTAAGTAATATATATATAATAGAAGAGAAAATAGAATGTATATACTTATGCAAATTTCGGTGATTACAACGTGATACGCTAAATACAAATTGAGTATTCAGATCGGAAGGAAGGTTGTCATTTCGATCCCTGTCACTATTGAGCTTTTGCCTTTTAGTACATGAAGAAAAAATAAAATAACTAATAATTCAATAATTTCACGACACAGATGTTCTTGTCATCCGATGTTTCCTGGTTCGATTCCCACTTGATGACCTCGTCTCAATTTTTATATTTCTTTATAATTATAATATAAATATACACAAAATTGTATAATACACAAAGGAATGAGACAAAAAATTTATATAGTTTTACAGTAGTGTAGTTTTGAAAATCCATTTGAGAAGCATAAAATATGTTTCGATAAAATTTCAGATCAACAAAATACTTGACATACATAAGAATTAGAAACTAAAGTTATATGTTAATGATGATTTGTGTATCATATGAAAATATAGAAAATATATAATTTTTAATCTGCTTGAAACCTTTCCAATATTTTTCTTTTTGTTGCATCGGGTGTCGTGTACCATTAAATTTGATGTATACTTCAAACATCACTATATCACTGCATTTCGATGTGTGTGTGTGTATATATATATATATATATCCTTTGAAACAGAAATGAAATGGAACCAATATCAAATATATATATTTTTTTTTTAATTTAAAATTCCATATTTGGCTTGTAAATACGTTCATGTTTGGTATGAATTAAGTATTGACATCCAATAACCAAATACGACTTTTGAATTGAAACAAAGTTTTCCAGATGTATTTACTGGAAAAGTATATTTAAAAATGTGGTGGATTTTTTGTGAGTATTTCTATTTTACACTCTAAATTGTACTGCTGTAGACGTTTGGTTTATTTTTGAAATGTGTACTCGACATCTCATAATGAACTTAACTTCCTGAAATAAATAACAGCTATTTTGAAATAGAAACTGTATGAAAGCCACTTACAGATATCTGAAAACGGTGCTTAAAAGTTTGAAATATATAAAGGCATAGATATTAAACATTTCATTTATGTAATACGTTGGTTTTTTTCTTTGCGCCTAGACGCATGCGCATTGGGGTTAGAAATATTTTGAAATTGTGACGCAGTTTATTTAGTGTTCGCATTTATAGGCTATCTTGAAAAGAGGAGAGAATTTGCGCATTTATTAATTTATTCCATGTAAACTTTCGTATTCTAAGTGTCTTTTATAAATTTATTAATTTTATTTATTTGGCTAGGCTTTGGCTAGTAAAGTCTTTCAAAATTAAGAACCAGCCCGTGACCCAGAGACTAACCTTAGACCTAGGTTAGGGTTACCATATTTGAACTTTCAAAAAAGAGGACACTTTGGAGAGGGAAGGTGTATCTGTATCAGTATCTATCAACTCACGTTGTATTAATGTGTTATATATATTGTGTACTACATGTCGTCTATTTTGAGTATCTATTAAATAAGAGCAAGTATTATGGCCTCAAAAATCAACGTTAGAAATTTTAAATTTGCCGGACATGTCCGGGAAAAACCGGACGTATGGCAACCCTAACCTAGGTCTCTTGACATACAGTAGGCCTAACCTAGGTTCAATCTCTAAGTTAGACAACCTATACTTGAGAAAAGATACGAATTACCTGAAGATCAGGGCTCCCATGTATTCTTGTTTTTTGCTTTACAGTACCAAATCTAATAATAAATTAAATTGAATGCCCGGTTAGGTCAACTGTACGCCCTTGACGATTGGTTAGGTTAAGTCGTGATATTTTCGTTAGTTTTAACGAAGATATTATTTGGTAATTGAGGCTGGGGGCCCTGATCTTCAGGTGATCCAAAGATACTAATAAGTTAGAAAAGGTTCGGCTAGCCCATGGGTCGGGGAACTTTTTTGGGTATTACCCAAAAATCTATTTGAGTAAAATGAAATTACCCCCAGACTTCAAAGTAAACAAAAACAAGCAAATTGCTCTTAAAATTGTTGCATACGGTATACAAAAAATTCAAATTAAAAAATGTTTATTGGATCCATTATTATGGAGAAATAAAAAAAAGCCACACATGCTGGCATAAGAATAGCACACAAACAAAATTAGTAAAAAGGATTGAAGAACTGAAGAATTTCATTCAAAACATCTCCACTTCAGGTTTTGGAAAAATGATGCTGTTTCATTTTTGATACAACAACATCAAAATCAGGACGTAAATTCGTAATATTCTAAAATTTAGAATAACGCCACATTTATGTAACAAAATAAAATAAAAATATACGAAAAAAATAGCACAAAGTGTCAAGCACTAAAAGCACCTCTTCGTTTCATGATACCATACACACGACTGAGGCTCTGAGGGAAGTGTCTCTCATACCGCACGCATTACCCCAAATATTTTTAAATTTACCCCATTTGGGGTAATTTACCCCTGTTCCCCGACCACTGGGCTAGCCGCTAGAGCAACCAAAATGAATCCAGAATTGAGCAATAAAATAATTGAGGTGAAATTAGCTGAACTAGATATGTATTTACTTGAAAAGTGTCGACTTATATGGAAACTAATCCGAGTATTTAAAAGTGATAATTAACTTTGATAATGTAAATTACAGGACGTTATTTGACAGGGATACAGAGTTAGTTACAAGAAGAAATGGTTATAAATTGAAAGTCACAAGTTTTTAAGATTAATGTTGTGAGGCAATTCTTTTCATACGAGTTTAAACTTAAACTCGTTAAAATTTCAGACATTAAACATTTCATTGTTAGACAATTTATTAAACATTTCATTAGACGTTTCAGATTAGTCTTTTCGGTAAATCTCTAGGAGCGCTCCATTTTTCAATATTAAACATACACTCATAAAACATATACCATTTGAAAGCTCACATTTTTCTGAGTCTAAAAATGTAGTAATCCAAAAGTATCAATAGCAAATAAAAAGTAACTAGGTTTAAATATAAACCCTATACCAGTGCTGTCCAACTTCTATAAAGCGCGGCCAAGATGTTGCCGTTGCCTATAATCATACACTGTTGGTTAATACGACTTAGGGACCCGCTGAATGTTGTTGTCCCTACTAGAAATGACAAAATAGGGAAGAAAATTCAGAAATGAAATTTGGCAAAATTCCATTCCGCGGACCGCATGCGGCCCGCGGGCCGCAAGTTGGACAGCGCTGCCCTATACCGATCAATTTGTGACGCGTGATCTTTACGGGGGCTCCGCCCCCGTACCCCCGATACTTAAATTATACAAATGATAATGTAATAACATATTCATGTTAGGTTAGGTTAGCGTAACAATTACCAAAAATACCATCTTACAACACAGACTGAAGATTTATAACTTAGCCAACCTTTATAATGTAGTTAATGACGTCACGCGTCAAACAATTAATTAAATCTAGTTACTTTTTATTTGTTATTGATACTTTTGGATTACTACATTTTTAGACTCAGAAAAATGTGAGCTTTCAAATGCTATATGTTTTATGAGTGTATGTTTAATACTGAAAAATGGAGCGCTCCTAGAGATTATCCGTCTTTTCAATTGATTAAAAAATTTGGGACAATTTAAACATTTCAATTGACCTACTGAAATATCTCACGAAATGTTTAACTTGTGTGAAATGTCTAATGCATTAGAAAATTCAAAATTCACAAAATTGGGACAACGAAACGTCTAACGAAGCGTCTACTTCTTTTTAGAAGCGCATATGAAGTTTTGATTCATTTCTTCAATAACTATTATTATTATTATTATTATTATATATATATATATATTATATAGATATATATATATATATATAGTAGTTTTAAACTTATCAACTTATACAGAATTTTATATATAGATTATATATATATATATATATATATATATATATATATATATTTTATGCAGGAAGGAGGGGCCAAAAGCGAATGCTCGCAAAAGTGCCCCCTCCATAGAGGAAGAAGAGAGCCAAAATGAAGGTCCAGATTTTTCGAGATGCCTAGACACTCTGCGTTTGAGGTCATAGAGAGGGGGAAAGATGGATTGAGGAAGATTGTTCCAGAGGTGTTTTTTTCGGCCTGTTTGAAGTTGAAATAAGGTAATTTCAGTTGGTGCGTAATGATTTAATATTTGTATGAAGTACTAAAGCAGGGCTTCTCAAACTTTTTTCACTTGCGACCCCTTTGGATCAGATAAATTTTTTCGCGACCCTTCACTCAATGTCATAAAAGCAATAGGTACTAACACTGTATATTTATGAAAAAAATAATATTTTCAAATGTTTCTGCGACCCCCAATAATATTTACGCGACCCCTAGTTTGAGAAGCGTGGTACTAAAGTATCAAATTGAGTACTTCATGAAAAGCTTTATTAAGTTTTATGTTCGTGAGTTCATTTCTCTTTCTTAATGGAGGAATAGTAGCATCTCTCATTTTAAAATATTTGATTTTAACTGCGGTTCTCTTGAGGAGGGAAGTAATTCGCTGGTTCATTTTTTATTTCCGTTGAAGTAATTTCTGACATTTGATGCGAGTGTTTGTTGGTGTCACCTTTAATATCACGCTTCTTTACGTGTTTTGCAGGTAATGTTTGTGGTAATTTCTTGGTGTTCATTCTTTGTTCCTCCCGAAATAGTGCCAGGGAGAATGGTGTTGTGCATCACAACTGTGCTCACTGTCTCCACAATGCTCGGGAACATCAGGTAAGTGTCATAGCAGTTTTATTTTAAAGCGGTGAAATTCACGGACAATCAGTGATTGCTCACCTTTTTTTTTTTAAATACATTTAATTGCGGAATAAAACTCTTTGAAAATAATTAGGTTTCTGATGAAATAAAATAGAAAAGTTGAAACAAAGGTAATATCTCATAATCGCGCAGTTTTGGAGCTTAAGTACAGAGGGTTGACAAAAATAAATAAACACCGGTTTTTTTTTTCATATTTTTTGATTTGATAATAAAAGCCAATAAATAAAGTCAATAAATAAATATTTGTTGACGTTCATTATCAAATCAATCTATTTAGAATCTCGTTCCTTTCCCTTTTGTATTATTAAAGTTGGCACGTTCTGGCATTCCATTAATGAGCTTTGCCATTTGTTCTCGAGGACAATCATCTGGTTTCTATTTACTTTTGTCATACCTGTGTACAGTCGCCCCCCCCAAAATTTTGGAAAAACCGTATGCATAAATATATTCATATATCATATACAACGGCTATTGTCTTGAAGGGGATTGTAATAGAGCCATATTATTGGATATAAAAACTGGGAAGGCTGAATTTGGGTAAGAGCATACACCCTCTTCCACACACACACACACACACACACACTAATAATAATAATAATAATAATAATAATAAGACATAGAAGTAAATAAATCCAATGTCCATGCCGAGTAGGGCTGAGTAGTACTTGGGGTATGTAAATTCTAAGTTATTGATTCCTAATTCCGAACGTGCAAGTCTGGTATGGATGTAATTCAGTATCATTGTTACAAGTGAACTTGGTGAATGAGACTGCGACTTTGATTTCGTGTTTGTTTTCATTACCAAACGATATAAATCATATTCAGAGTGAAGCACACCTCCCCAAAATTCCCAACCTTTCCTCAAACCCCAACGCGACGACATCCCGACACTCCTTTCAAAATAAACTATAATCGCCCATGAATATATACTGCATAGATGTCAAATGACAATAGTAATAATAATAATAATAATTAGTGAGAAGGGACAGAAATTGGCACAGAGCTCGGGCCGACTAATGCTTAAAGGAAAACAATGTTACCCACTTAGCTACACTCTAAATGATACAAGACGTTTGGTTATATGAGGCCATTAGAATAGCACAGGCGTATCTCCCGGTTTCCCGATATCCCGTTTTCGCGCAGTATTCCGTGGGTGTGACGCGCCCCACACAGGCTTCAGACCAAAATCATTAAACTCGGTTCAGTCGTTAACGAGTAATAACGTTCGCTAACTTTAATAAATGCGTTTATCTCAAAGCTTGATTTTCGAGCGTACGCCCTTTCTATTCTATACGCCTCATATACAGTATATGAAACATCTACTCGACATCTCATAGTGAACTTAGCTTTCTGAAATGAATAATAGCTATTTTGAAATGTTTACTGGATGTTTGAATTATTTAAAAACGGTGTTTAAATTTCTCATAAATATAATGGTGTAGAAATTAAACATTTCGTTTGTATAATAAGTTAGTTTTTTATTCTTTGCGCCTAGACGCATGCGCATTGGGGTTAGAAATATTTTGAAAATGTGACGCAGTTTATTTAGTGTTCGAATTTATAGGCTATCTCGAAAAGAGGAGAAAACAATTATTATATTTGTGCATTTATTCATTTATTCCATGTAGGCTCAGGTTTTCTAAGTGTTTTTCATTTATTTATTAATTTTATTTATTTGGCTAGGCCTTGGCTAGTAAAATCTTTCAAAATTAAGAACCAGCCCGTGACACTGAGTTAGCCTTAGACCTAGACCTCTTGATATACAGTAGGCTTATCCAAGGATCAATCTAGATAACCTATACTTGAGAAAAAACGCTGATAAGTTAGAAAGAGTTCGGGTAAGTGCAACCAAAATGAATCCAGAATTGAGAAGTGAAATATTTGAGGAAAAATTAGCTGAACTAAATATGTATTCACTTGAAAAGCGTCGATTGTTTTAAGAACTAATTCGAGTATTTAAAACTGATAAATGTCTTCCATAATGTAATTACAAGAAGTTATTTGAAGAAGAAATTACAATTACAAGAAGAAGAAATGAATATAAATTGAAAATAAAAAGGTTTTAAAAGTAATGCTGTGAACCAATTCTTTTCATATAAAATTTTAACTTATGCCTAAATTTAAACTTAAACTTTCGTGCATTAGCCATCTCATTGTTAGACACTTCATTAAACATTTCATGAGACATTTCAGATTAGTCATTTCAACTGTCTAGAAATTTGGGATCACCTGAAGATCAGGGCCCCCAGCCTTCTTTAGTTAGCCTTATAAGGCTAACTAACGAAAATATCATGACTTAATCTAATCACTCGTCAAGGGCATACAGTTGACCTAACGATTGGTTAGGTTAGGTCGTGATATTTTCGTTAGTTAGCCTTATAAGGCTAACTAACGAAGGCTGGGGGCCCTGATCTTCAGGTGATCCAAAATTTGGGATAATTTAGACATTTCAAGTGACTTACTGAAATGTTTAAAGAAATGTTCAACTAAAGTGAAATGTTTAATGGATTAGACATTTCAAAATTCACAAAACTGAGACAATGAAATGTTTAATGAAACGTCTACTTCTGTTTAGAGTGTAAGGACTATGGTTTCAAACTATATAAATACACTTAACCTAGTAGTACTAGCTATTATTAATGTTTCATAATTTGTATCATATTGAATCATGTGACAGATTTTAAGGGAATCAATCCAAGAATAAGCACCCCAAAGTCCCCAATCCAAGAAAAAGCACCCCATTTAGACCCCAATCCCAGAAACAGCACCCCAGTTCGACCTCAATCCAAATTAAAGGATTTTAACATAAAATTTAAAAAATATATATTTTTGTTTACGAAGGATATTGGGATCAATGAAAGAAAGCCACCCCCAAACGGGTCGGGGGTGGCTTTCTTTCATTGACACAATTCGGGGGTGGCTTTCTTTCATTGATCTGTAAGTTATTTAGGTAGGGAGGTTATTTAGGTTAGGTTAGGTTAAGTTGTGATATTTTAGGTAGTTTAAATGAAAATATCATGACTTAACCTAACCAATCATTGTTGGCATACAGTAATAAATAATAAACAATTCATCATGAAGGTGTTTTTACTTACATTCTTTGCTTTAGTGATTTTGAAAGGTGGCATTGTTTACTTGATCATTTTTTAGGGTGGCATTGTTTACTAGAAACCTTTGGCGGTGGCTTTCTTTCATTGATCCGGATATAGCAATAAAAAAAATTAGAATAACATAATTTAAAATAAAAATATTGAAATAAGGTTAATTGAATGCCAGGTTAGGTCAACTGTACGACCTTGACGAATGGTTAGATTAAGCCGTGATATTTTCGTTAAAACTAACGAAAATATCACGACTTAACCTAACCAATCGTCAAGGGCGTACAATTAACCTAACCGGGCATTCAATTAACCATTTTAGAGCAATTAACTCAATTTTAACTCCATTTTAGAGCAATCCAAGAATAAGCACCCTCGTTCGACCCCAATCCAAGAAAAAACACCCTAAATTGATTTGGGGGTCTTATTCTTGGATTGCTTCTTTTCGGGTATGAGGATAATACAGAAAATAATAAGTTATTCATTTTTTCCGCTCTTACCGATTAGATACACGCATGTCTAAAATTTAGAGGGCTTTTGTCCAGTTATTTTTATCAAATCGTTATGCATCAAATTCTACTGTATTTCTACTTCATATACTTAGATTAAATTGTCGAGTATCATATACCCTCACCTATTCAAGAAATATCCAGTTCGTCGTATGCGTGTGATGTTTTCAATAAATATTTATTTACTGTGACCTTCCTTCCTAATATTTATATATCAACACCACAAATTTTATATATATATATATATATATATATATATATATATATATATATATATATATATATATATATATATATATATATATATATATATATATATAATTAAATTCATATTTGGCTTTGCAACACGCATGTGACTTTGGAATCGCATGGTAATCTTCGTAGTTTAATACATACTCACATACACATACTCACATACACATACACACACACACACACATACACACAATATAGTATATATATATTATATATATATATTATATATATATATATATACACACTAGGTTTATTCACAAAGTATCCGGACTGATGCGATCATAGACAGAAATGGTACTTTCAGGATTTGGGGCTTAATCTCCTTCAAAGTACGCTCCTTTTGAAGCCATACACTTTGCCCAACGATCCTGCCACTGTTGAAAACGTTTTTCGAAAGCACTTATCGGAATGGCCAAAAGCTGCTCCGTCGAATGTTTAAGAAAATGTTTAAGAAAATATATTTCATAAGCTATAAAGGGTGGAGAAAGATCAGCTGAACTAGATATATATTACTTAAAAAGCGTAAAATTGGAGAACTAATTTAGGTATTTAAAATTATAATGCATGGCTGTGATAATGTAGGAAGTTATTGATACGGATACAGGGTCAATTACAAGAAGTAATGGATGTATACAGAAAGTTAAACGATTCGAGAGCAATGCTGTGAAGCAGTTCTTGTCACATAACTTGAACTAATTAAACTTTCAAACATTAGACACTTCATGGTTAGACAATTCATTGGATCTTTTCGGTTTTAGGTCCGGCATTGGATTTTTTTCATATTTTTTTGTATAGACGTAGATTTTTACGCTGATTCCATTTCCGCAATCCGTTTCTTGGAGAAATAAACACGAAAAAAGTTATGTGCAAGTTTATTACGTTTACAGGTTTCCAGAACACAAAACAGAACTCAAACCAAAGTTTGCTACTTGCGAAACTGCACAATATCGTTCAGCATTTGGCGCACTAGATCTTTGCCTGCGTGTCGGCGACGCCAGAGAAACTCGCAGAGATACGAGTCGATCATGGAACGGTGCGTACCACACCGGCGCTTGTTACCGCGTTTGAGTTGGTTCCACGTCGACTCTATCCGTTGCGTGTGTGCTCCAGTTGAAGGGTCCACGAAGTTTTCGCTGTGGTTCACTGTTTTGTGACTGAAGCTGTACGCTTCGAGCTGTTCGATATACAAACAGAAGTAGGTTAGGTTAGGTTAGGATAGGTTAGGTTAGGATAGGTTAGGTTAAGTATAGGTGGATATTTGAATACAAGTTTTGGGCCATAACGTTTTTCGTGTTTATTTCTCCAAGAAACGGATTGCAGAAATGGAATCAGCGTAAAAATCTACGTCTATACCAAAAACATGGAAAAAATCCAATGCCGGACCTAAAACCGAAGAGACCCAATTCATTTAACGTTTCCTTAGACATTTTTGGTTAGGTTAGGTCGTGATATTTTCGTTAGTTAGCCTCATAAGGCTAACTAAAGAAGGCTGGGGGCCCTGATCTTCAGGTGATCGGTCTTTTGAATTGTTTAAGGAACTGGGACAGTTTAGACATTTTAATTGATTAACTGAAATGTCTAAAGACACACACAACTAATGTGAAATGCTTAACGCATTAGACATTTCAAAATTCACAAAACTGGGACACTAAAACATTTAACGAAACGTCTACTCTTTTTAAAGTGTGGCATTTGTTATGAGAGAGATATCCTCGTCTTTCCATTTCAGGCAGTTGAAGTCGAAAAGGAATTGCCAGAAACCACATCTAATTACGCTAGAATCATCTGTTGCATTACTGCAGAAATTGCAGCGTTATAGAAATTTATTAGCCATTTCCGTGTTACTTATATAAAGTAAAAATTGGTGAGCGAAATCGGACTCAAAAGGATAGCGTGAAGGGTGGAAGGATTTTGACTCAAAATGATTGAGGGAAAGTTTTCTCCGTTACTCCGGGATGGATGATGTGGCTCGTTGTATATTCTTACTTATTGGTGCCAGGGAGTGTGGTCGCGGGGGATAAATGAAGGATAGTCGTAGGAATTGTTTCAATTTATATGTAAATGGGCAGCTAATTTCCTTCAAATGAAACACTCGAAAATGTTTTATAGATTAATTCGCTTAATGTATCGGATATCAGATTTCAGACATCCGTGTATGCAGATGCGGATGCCAAACTTTGACATCCGTGCGGATGCGGATGTTCATGCATAAATTTTTCACCTTCATAATATGATAGTTTAAATTCATACTTAATTTATTAATTGACTTTAGATTTTTGGTTAGTTATAAATATTAGATATTCGATAATATTAGACATTAGATATTAGATAATATTATTTTGTAATTATAATTTTTTACATACACTTTTTTTTTTGGACGAGTTTTCTCCACACAACTGTGTGTTACTAGAATGCGGGACGGGGACCCAACTCGTCTTGCATCCCACCAACCACTTTCCCCAACCACCACCACCCTTTGGAAAGTAGTGTGTTTATGACATTGTTATGTACTGTATTGTAGCATGAACAATTAATTATACAAATACACAACAGACTTTGCCAGTTACATTAAAGATCAAATGAAAGCTGCACAAGTTTCAGTATTTGAACTGAATGAGGGTCAAATTGTTCTTCAAAAATGGAATTTAGTAAATAGTACACATCCGCAGCATCCGCATCCCGCAGGTGCGGATGCGGATGTGACATGCATCACTATATATATATATATATATATATATATAATATATATATATATATATATATATATATATATATATATATATATATATATATATATATATATATATATATATAAGCAGTATCTTATTTACTCAAATACAAATTTTAATTCTAAAATAGCAGCTACAGATGAGTATGAAGGTGGGGAAAGATAAATCCTTCTGCAAATGCTATTGCAGTAATGGAAAACTTGCTTCTCGAAGTCAGGTCAAAAGCAGGGCGAAACCATTTACTTCAGATAGGAACATATCATAATATTGGAAGTGTTGCTAAAATCTGAAATTACAAATATGGTAATCGCAGAATGGATTTTTACCATTGTCTTGTACAGTGTATGTGACTGTATGACGTTGCACACGTCATTGAATTGATTGTGATGTATAAACGTTCCACAACTGAACAATATGTGGAAATTCTTGAAGAGGTCACGCTGTCCTCGATTTTAACATTTGCATGTCTTCTCGATAAGATTATTCATATTGGTGGTAAAGATTCAGTTCATATGTTTCGAAAGATCTGACACCTTGCTCTATCGCACCATAAAACAAATGGATGTCCTTATAACGCACCTCATTTCGTGTTGATAAAAGAAGACAGATATCACGTAACCTTCTCATGTAGGTTTTTATTAATTTATAATAAATAGCTAAATGGTGTGTGTGTGTATATATATATATATATATATATACACACACACACACACACAGTATATATATATATATATAATAGAACTCAGAATGATCCCTTAAATTAAGAAACTTTTATGTTACACACAAACCGTGCATGGTACAAGGAACTCTTCTGGGAAAATTAAATCCACTATATTCCGAATAAGTAATGGTAAATGACAAACACTATAGTTTTTCTTTTCATGATATATATATATATATATATATATATATATATTATATATATATATACACTACACACATATATATATATATATTGCACATCGCAATTTGGAAGTCTTCGGAAACCTGTTGCTTCCGGGTCGTTGCCACACTCTTATTATTCTGTGGAAATAAATGTTTATAAAACTTTCAGCATTTTTACTGATCGCTGAAACCTAGCATATGATATATATATATATAATTTATGCAATCAAGCAACTGCTGAAAATAAGCGATCAGGTGTGATTTTTGTCAAAATAAATTGGGAAGATATGAAAAGATCTCTCGTGTCGAGTGCGAAACAGATCATAGGCATCAAATTTCTCTGACTTGGGTACAGAGAGTATAAACTCGTTCTCGCTTTTAAAGAAATGGGAAAAATACGAATGTGAGAGAGAAAGAGACAGTAATGGGAGAAAGGAATGACCGAAATGCCTCCACGAAGAACAGTGTGGATAAGAATAAAAATAATACGAGAAGATATGATTGTAGAAAAAAAAAGAAAACAAAGCACAAACTGTGATGCGGTGAAATCGCCAAATAAAAATAAAGAGAAACTGGTGATAAAAACGAAAAACGTAGAGGAGATCGTATGCAAACAGTATGCAAAAGGGTATTGCAGGTACAGGGATGAGCAATACATCTATGCATATCCGACTTCATGCTATTTCCAGTAAAAAATTGTAAATGTAAACAGCGCCGGCCTTAGGATATTTCGGGCCCTGTGCAGAGTATACTGTACGGGCCCCCCATGACACAAGTCAAATTGTTTTTCATTGCTAATCATTTTATTTTAGTAGATTGTTAACAAGTACAAGAAGTAAAATTTAACTATACAAGTGCACCTGTAACAGAATACCAACAGACCAACAGACCAACAGCCTTTACTATTATTACTACTTATTACTTTATTATTATCAAATATTTAAACTATCATAAGAGGTTTCAACCACCGCCGGCCTTAGGATATTTAATTAGGAATAGGATAATTCAATTTAATTAGGATATTCAACAAAAGTAAATACACAAAATAAAGTTTGTAAATATACAAAAAGAAAATAACTTAATCAACTACAAATGAATATTTGGCAATTGTAATATAAGAATACTAAAACATAAAGAATTAACTAGATTTAATAAAAATAAACATAAACCAGTTGCAGGTATATATAAGTAACAAAAATCTTTTCATTAAAATCTATCTACTGTTTTAAATGACTGAGAAGAAAAGAAAAATCAAGCTAATACACAAATATATATTACACAATATTACACAAATATATAATGTTACTTCTTCACAGAAAGGGAACTTTCCTTGCTTTCTGTGCTGCAAATTCTTTTATTAATTCACTGTAGTCGAGAGTTCGTCCAACTTCATGTTCAACTGATATCAGTGCCAAGCCAGTCAGCCGGTCCTGGACCATTGAAGAGCGCAAGTAATTCTTAATAAATTTCTGTGAAATTTTCGGGCCCCCCTAAGTTGCGGGCCCTGTGCGACCGCACGGTTCACACCCCTAAGGCCGGCACTGAATGTAAATTTGGAAACAAATGTACATTCCATTACCTCAGTATCTGCCAAACGTATGCAAGATAGGGAAAACGCAGTACGGGAAAAAATGCCGTTACCAGCACTCTCAAAGGAACACGACACTTAAGCAACCAAAAATGATGGCGAAATCACCAGTACACAAGTTAACCAGTTTTTCAGACGTAGCCTACACGATTCAGTTTCTAAATATTATTCAACAAATATAAAAACAGTCGACAAATACGAAAATCCGAGAACCGAACAAAATAAATGCAGGAGAAAATTACATACGATATCAAGACAGCATGTACGGAAACAGATAGAAAAGAAAGGGAAATTCTCGGAAGATCACAGAGCAACGAAACATCCAGGGTGTATACAAAGTCCTTTCCCGATTATAAACTTTAATTACATGAATTCCAAAGAAGACACAGTAATGCTTTGTTTTGCGTGTTGTTGTATACCACATCAAATTTATTGTTTCTCATTAAATTTAAACATATGCGCCGTTAGTTACACGTAACACAGCCAAGCGAAATTCCAATTTACGCCATACGTTCGCTAGTATATCTCTCGTGACACTGTTCATAGTATCGCAAATCCATCACGGGGAGTGTCAATGTCAGCAACAGGAGTATGGTGCACATAATCCTTTACAAGTTGCCGTGAGACGCGACAAACGGACTTTCGAGGATTTCGTTGGAGTGCCTGTTGAACAATGGCAACCGTTTCGTCTGAAACACTGGGACGTTCACTCCTCGGCTTGTCCATTACACTGCCTCTCTCCAGAAACTTGTGGCACCAATTCCTAATGCTATGATTGGAAGGGGCGTTCTTGCCATAATGACGGCGGTAGTTTCGTTGAGTGGTATATTATAATCACAGACTTTGACTCCGCAAACGAAACAACACATTTTGCTTTCTCCTGCAGATCTGCAAACAAGAGAAAAAACTTGATGTGTTATGCAACAACATGCAAAACAGCAAAACAGAGCATTACTGTCTTCTTTGGATTTCATCTAATTAAAGTTTATAATCGGGAAAGGACTTTGTGTACACTCCATGCATCACCAAGGGATAACGAATTTGAACTACAAAAAACGATAAAAATGAAGACGAAAAAATAAAAATTATCCTAGCACAATAAACAGGGATTAAAACCAAACCGTTCCCCGAATAAAATTACATACCTGAAATGATTCATGGAATAAACAAGAGCGGGCTTTACATGCTTCACGGAAACTCGTCTGAAGAAATGCCAGGTGAACGTTGAAAACGGAAAGTTTTCTGTTGACAAAAAAGAAATACAAATTATCAGCTATAACAAACTTCGAGCTGAGAGAACAGTAAAGCGAAAAGGAGGATGTACTATTTATACACATGAAAAACATGACAGAAATGACAGTAAGTAATTCAAACAACTAAGTAGAATTTGTAGCAGCAAAAATTGAAAAATTAAACATGACACTGGCATATATGAACCTCCACATAATCAAACTATAAAATTCTCAGATACCAAAATACGGAGGTCAGAAACTTGGTGAAAGCTATAAATTCTCTGACCCCCAACTGTTATTCTCTGCGGTGATTTTAATTTCCCATTTATAAAATAGAAAAGGATAGGAAGAAATACATGTATAAACCAAGACAAGGGAGGCACAAGGGAAGACCAGCAGCAGGCAAAAAAGCTGCTAGCTCTAGCTGATGAATTTATGTTAACACAAGAAATAACAGAACATTTATACATACATACACACATAACTTACATACTGTACATACATACATACATGAATGCATTATAAAAAATCTCATTTCCAAAGAATTTGGGACGAGAAGGTAGAAAGTGAAGGATATACATCCATTCACACAGTCATCCTGGAGCGTCCTCCCCTACATGGCAAACTTCTACACTTATAACTCTTCATGCACCATGCGTTGTGGCGCCTCCAGGCCTTGCCAATAATAAAAGCGACAGAGTCTCGAACTTACATACTTCTACCAAACCTCCTCCATTCCAACCGACTTGCAGCCACTTCTCGTGCATCACCCAGATGAAGTGCACGCTTACTCACGCAATCATTCACCATGTCATCCATTTTCATCTAGGCATTCCTCTCCTCCTTCTACCTTCGCAAACACTCTTATAAACTCTTTCCCCAACTCTGTTATCTTCTATTCTTTCAACATGTCCAAACCGCCTTAACACATTTTCCTCAATTTTCACTTCCACTGACTTCTGAACGTCACACTTTCCAGAACTACACGATTTCTTACTCTATCAATCCGACGCACGGCACACATACAGAATTCTCAGGTTATCCATCTCAACCACTCCTCCTCTTAACTTTCCCCTCTCATGCCATGTAAATGTTTCACACTCATACAAAAGTGTCGGTACTAACACACCTTCATGTAAATATCTCAGCATCTGAATCCAGTCTCCGCTTTCTCACAATCGCTTTCAGCGCACCTGCCACCTTTCTTCCTTGATTTACTCGTGTGTTAACTTCATCCGTATTCGTACCTCTTTTGTTCCCAGATACTTAAAATACACTACCCCCTCTAGTTAGTGTTTCACCATTCACCTACACATGACAATCAGAATTTCTCATTTTCTTCACAATCAGTAACTTGGTTTTACCCACATTCATTTTAATCAGCTCTACTAGCATGCTTCCTCGTTTAATGAGAGTTTGCAGTACCAGATTTTCGACACATTCCCCTTTTTCTGTCCGACTATCTAACGCAAGGTGAATCGGTATTCTCAATCTTTCATCTACTCAACCGGTCAACTCTGGCACAAAGTTCCTCAAACCATCTTTCCTTCTGTCTATGCCCTCCAATCTTTCAGGTACAGACTGTCCAGGCATCTCGAAAAATTTAGATCTTGATTTCGGCTTTCTTATTCTCCTTCTATGGGGTTGGTAGCGTTTTTTTGGGCATTCGCTCTTAGCAACTCCTTCCTGCATTAAAAAACACAAATATTACGATTTGTGCAAATATAACTTTAAGAAGGAGATTCAATTCTAAAGGTAATTTTAAAGGTAATTTCACAAACCTCTTCAATTAAGTTTATGAGATCTTTCAAGTGTTTGAAAAGTATTTGTTAATTAATGTTTTATGAATTAATAATAAGGCTACATTGTGACCAATGCCGTATGTGGTAAGGGGCTACCCTTGGGAGCGGCACATTGTGAGGGTGAAACGGTGGCACGCAACACCCAAGGATACACAGGAGGGAAGCAGCATGTAAATCATCAGTCGAATCATAGTGTAGATAGTGTACAAAATGTAAATAATATCAAAGTTTTATTTTCTAATGTGGATACGTATACGTCTGATAAGATCAATGAAATGAAGACTAAAATAAGGGATATGGATACACCTTCCCATATAATAGCACTACAAGAGGTTAAACGAAAAAACGTCCGATATGAGAGAAGCCTAGTCGAATATAGCATAGGAGGATATGAAGTGTTTGAAAAAAATCTGTCATCAGAGGAGGAAGGTAGAGGTTTACTATTGTATATAAAAAAGGATATCTCTTATGAGTTTGTAAGTTCTAAGAAAGATTATTGCGAATTCATTTGTTTCAAAATTAAAGGTGTAGTGATGATATGGTAATAGCGTCAATATATAGAATCCCTACGAGTGACGCAGAGAATAATAGAGAACTATTAGAACTGATGCAGGAGATAAGTGACCTAGATTCAAGACACAAACTTATTATAGGAGATTTTAATATACCAAGTATAAACTGGGAAAATTATACAGTACCAGCAGAGGAAGGTAACTTTGGGTTTGATTTTATTGAAAAAGTTCGTGACTGTTATTTCTCACAGCACATAAAGGAGATGACTAAATTTAGAGGAAGCGATCGAGGTAATGTACTTGATCTTGTATTCACGGATGACGAATGCACAGTCGAAGATATACAGTTACTAAGTCCAGTTGGTAAGAGCGATCATGCCTGTGTGCAATTCGAGTGCAGTATAAAACCCCAGGATAAAAGATGTAAAAGAATTGTATATCTGAATGAAAAAGGTAATTATGAAATGTTGAGAAGAAAGCAACAGATAGACTGGAAAGAGTTTTTGGATGTACAGGATGTAGAGGAAATGTGGAGTAGATTTAGGAACAAATTTCAAAAGGAGATCGATGAGTGTATACCACGAAGAGTGTTTAGAGAGAAGGAAAGTCTGAGAAAAAGAACCAACAGTGACCTGCCTATGAATCGAATCGAAAATTATGGTCCAAAATTAAGAAGAAACAAAGACTCTGGATGAGAATGAAGTATTTAAAAACAAAGCGAAGTAGCAGTGACAAAGAACTTAAAGAAATGCAAGAGGAATATAAAAGAACCAATAATCAGGTAAGAAGAGAAACAAGGAGCGAAATAAAAAACCAGGAAAGAAATATTGCTAAGAATGCAAAGACTAACCCGAAATTATTTTGGAAGTATGTCCAATCTAAGACAAAATCAACAACATCTGTTACTGACCTGTATGTCACCGAAGAAAAGAAATGCAAAACTAAGGATGATAGGCAAAAGGCAGAAGTGTTGGCTGAATATTTCACTAGCGTCATTACACAGGAGCCTGAGGGGGATATGCCAAGAGTAGAAACCAAACCAGTACCAGAACTATCTACAATGAAAATAACTAAATCACAAATCAGGAGAGTCATTAAAAAGCTAAAGAGGACCAAATCACCAGGACCTGATGGTTTCCACCCAATAGTGATAAAAGAAGAAATGGAAGAATTACTAGAACCCCTATTGATCATATTTGAATACTCATTTAAAAGTCAGCAAATTCCGTCAGATTGGAGAAATGCAAACATTACAGCAATTTTCAAAAAAGGAGACAGATGTGAGCCAGGTAACTACAGACCTATTAGCCTGACAAGTGTAATATGCAAAATCATGGAATCAATTATAAGAGAAAAGATCATGCAGCACATGAAAGAGAATAATTTATTTCAGTAGTAAGCAATTTGGATTTATTTCGGGAAGGTCACCAGTTCTACAGCTTATCAAAGTCTTAGACAAATGGACCCACTTCTTGGATGAGGGAGCCGCAGTCGACATTGCTTATTGCGACTTCATGAAAGCATTTGATAGGGTACCACATAGAAGGTTGATGGAAAAACTAAAAAGTTACAATATCACTGGTAGTTTCATAACATGGATCGAGTCGTTCCTCAGTAATAGAAAGCAACGGGTAGTGGTTAATGGTGAAGCCTCTGATTGGAAAGAGGTGGCTAGTGGTGTTCCTCAAGGATCAGTTATTGGGCCCCTGTTATTTGTGATATTCATCAACGATCTGCCAGATGTAGTGAAACACAGTGAGATCTTCTTATATGCGGATGACACCAAGGTATTCAGAAAGATAAGTGAAGACGAGGACTGCACCAAGTTGCAAGAGGATTTGAAGAAGATGAAGCAGTGGTCAGAGAAGTGGATGCTGAAGTTTCACCCTAGTAAGTGTAAATATATGAGGATAGGAAGAGCAGTTGCCCAGAATAAGAAATATGAAATGTATGAGGAAATGAGTGAGAGTAATTCAGAGAAGGACCTTGGAGTTATAATTGATAGTAACCTCAGATTGTAAGAACATTCAGCAGAGAAAATAAATAAGGCAAATAGATTAGTAGGAATAATACGCAGAACATTTGTGACCTTAGACGAAGAAATGTTTAAATCATTATACACTGCACTTGTAAGACCTCATCTAGAATATGCCAACCAAATATGGTGCCCATACAAGTTAAAGGATATTGAGGCCTTAGAAAATGTCCAACGACGTGCCACTAAGCTAATCCCATCATTGAGAGACCTAAAATACCAAGAAAGATTTAAGAAATTAGATTTACCAACGTTGGCATATAGAAGATCTCGAGGGGATATGTTAGAGGTGTTCAAGATTACGTGTAACATCTATGATAAACAAGTATGCGAAGATCTATTTACGATTCAAGACAACATAATGACAAGGGTGACACGCCAAGAAGATCTACAAGGAGAGACCAAGGTTAAATTTGAGGAAATACACGTTCTGCAGTAGGGTCGTAAACACCTGGAATAGTCTACCAGCCTCATTAGTTGACTCAGATTCGGTTCTGAGCTTTGAGAAGTTTGATAGAGTGTGGGCCACCAGGAACGCAAATTTGATTACAGAGCCGACATTCTTTGTACTAATCTCGACCGCCACCAGACAGAACACATAACCTGAAGGTGAAAATTCGGAGGTGGAGTCACAGGCTTGATGGCCTCTTCCAGAAGACTTCTGTGAGTATGTGAGTAACGCTGCTTCCTGTCCATCAGCAAAATTAAGCGACATTCGATCTGGTAGTAGTTGGTTGGATGAATAATTTTAGGCTATTTCAAAGCCTCAAACATTAATTCGCTAAATCTGAATTATAAGTGGGAATATTAAGTATTTTCTCATGTTAACATTTTTTAATGTACCACAAGTTCATAGAGTACGAAATCAAACGCTGACTCCATAGAAAATTATGAGAATAAAAAAATTTGTTGACATGAATGTATGTAGCATTCCAGATAATTTTTTGTTAAATACAGAGTAGTGATTTTTTTTATCATGCTACTGAATCCGAAATTTTCCTAAGATCATTAGAATATTTGGATCACTTGAAGATCCGTCACCCCAGCCTTTTTTAGTTCGCTTTATAAGGCTAACTAACGAAAATATCACGACCTAACATAACCAATCGTCAAGGGCGTACAGTTGATCTAACGATTGGTTAGGTGAAGTCGTGATATTTTCGTTAGTTAGCCTTATAAAGCTAACTAAAAAAAGGCTGGGGTGACGGATCTTCAGGTGATCCGAATATTTTAATCTAATTAAATTACTTCACATTGAAGGGGAAACTAAATTGTTTTAGCTAACTTACTTATTTATTAACCGATCAGAATGAAACTTTCACCATTATCTGCTTCTATTTGCTGAGTATTTAGCTCAGATTTAATTACAATTGTTGTCTCACTTCAGAAGCCTCACCCCATGTAGTTTCGACATGGTATCCTTTTACACCAATGAGGAGAAATGTATTTGTAATATAACCACGAGTATATAGCTGTACATACTTTACATTTTGTGCTTCACAGTTTTAACTTTGTGGTGCTAAATTCTTCCCAAGAACTTTTCTGTATTGAATTTTAGACATATTTCTAGTGAAAATAAAAGAAAGAGAAGAAACAGAGTCCATATTAGAGCAATTTAGCAGAGAGGAGGGCAATTCATTTTCAGAACTCCAACAAAGAGAGCAAGACAAAATTGCATATTTGTTTATAAAGATTTGTTTAAAAAACGTCTGAACAGGTACAGTAGCTAGAACAACGTGAAAAAAGTGTTAGCAGCTGACGAGGAAGCTTCTAAACAGTGGCTGCATCCTCCAGCGCAGGACACGTCAACGCGAAGAAGCGACGTCAAACCAAAACATCAACGCGCTGGTGGCCAAACTTCCTCAAATCTCCGTGCAGCGGGCTGTCTACGGTTGGCCAGACTGGCAGTCGACGGCCTGTTGCGTGGCACGGTCAGAGTGCCGATCGGCTCCCGGGGCCGGAC
This sequence comes from Bathynomus jamesi, assembly GCA_023014485.1. Lineage (NCBI taxonomy): Eukaryota > Metazoa > Arthropoda > Malacostraca > Isopoda > Cirolanidae > Bathynomus > Bathynomus jamesi. The sequence goes on from JAJOZX010010929.1 coordinate 43,923, forward strand.
CTATTCTCAGCGTGCTATTTTTTCAATTACAGGGAACAATTGCGTGCTCCCCGAACTACTCTTACTCTCTGGCGACATTAAGACTAATCCAGGCCCCACTACAACTTACACATATCACCATACACAAAGACATAGACACAATAGTACCATGAGACACATACAGAAGTATAATATTAACATATTACAGTACAAAGTAGATGGCCTCACAAACAAAATCATGCAGCTTAGGGAATTCGTACACAAACAAAACATTCACATAGCACTTATACAAGAAACAAAACTAAAACGCACACACAAAACACCAACCATCCCTGACTTCACGGCGATCCGTCAAGATCGTACTGGGGGTAACGGGGGTGGACTCATCACTTACATACGTAAAAGCATTAGCTACACTGATGCTACCCAAAACATTACAAACACAATCCAAGCAGATAACACGATAGAAATACAGACAGTTAACATTAAAACACGCGCAAAACACAACACCACACTAATCAACATTTACATCCCACCAGATAGTTCACCTCATGTGCCAGCCAATTACAATCCACAGTTACACAATCTTGCCTCTCTCACTAATGTCATCTTAGGAGGAGACTTCAACGCCAAAGACACTAGTTGGTACCTGCACAACCAAAACAACACCAGAGGCGCCAACATAGCCACACAACTAAACAGCCTCTTCATTCTTAACAATACAGAAGAACATACACACATACCACATCAAGCTATTTGCTGAGTATTTAGCTCAGATTTAATTACAATTGTTGTCTCACTTCAGAAGCCTCACCCCATGTAGTTTCGACATGGTATCCTTTTACACCAATGAGGAGAAATGTATTTGTAATATAACCACGAGTATATAGCTGTACATACTTTACATTTTGTGCTTCACAGTTTTAACTTTGTGGTGCTAAATTCTTCCCAAGAACTTTTCTGTATTGAATTTTAGACATATTTCTAGTGAAAATAAAAGAAAGAGAAGAAACAGAGTCCATATTAGAGCAATTTAGCAGAGAGGAGGGCAATTCATTTTCAGAACTCCAACAAAGAGAGCAAGACAAAATTGCATATTTGTTTATAAAGATTTGTTTATAAAAAACGTCTGAACAGGTACAGTAGCTAGAACAACGTGAAAAAAGTGTTAGCAGCTGACGAGGAAGCTTCTAAACAGTGGCTGCATCCTCCAGCGCAGGACACGTCAACGCGAAGAAGCGACGTCAAACCAAAACATCAACGCGCTGGTGGCCAAACTTCCTCAAATCTCCGTGCAGCGGGCTGTCTACGGTTGGCCAGACTGGCAGTCGACGGCCTGTTGCGTGCACGGTCAGACTGCCGATCGGCTCCCGGGGCCGGACCTATTCTCAGCGTGCTATTTTTTCAATTACAGGGAACAATTGCGTGCTCCCCGAACTACTCTTACTCTCTGGCGACATTAAGACTAATCCAGGCCCCACTACAACTTACACATATCACCATACACAAAGACATAGACACAATAGTACCATGAGACACATACAGAAGTAAATATTAACATATTACAGTACAAAGTAGATGGCCTCACAAACAAAATCATGCAGCTTAGGGAATTCGTACACAAACAAAACATTCACATAGCACTTATACAAGAAACAAAACTAAAACGCACACACAAAACACCAACCATCCCTGACTTCACGGCGATCCGTCAAGATCGTACTGGGGGTAACGGGGGTGGACTCATCACTTACATACGTAAAAGCATTAGCTACACTGATGCTACCCAAAACATTACAAACACAATCCAAGCAGATAACACGATAGAAATACAGACAGTTAACATTAAAACACGCGCAAAACACAACACCACACTAATCAACATTTACATCCCACCAGATAGTTCACCTCATGTGCCAGCCAATTACAATCCACAGTTACACAATCTTGCCTCTCTCACTAATGTCATCTTAGGAGGAGACTTCAACGCCAAAGACACTAGTTGGTACCTGCACAACCAAAACAACACCAGAGGCGCCAACATAGCCACACAACTAAACAGCCTCTTCATTCTTAACAATACAGAAGAACATACACACATACCACATCAAGCTATTTGCTGAGTATTTAGCTCAGATTTAATTACAATTGTTGTCTCACTTCAGAAGCCTCACCCCATGTAGTTTCGACATGGTATCCTTTTACACCAATGAGGAGAAATGTATTTGTAATATAACCACGAGTATATAGCTGTACATACTTTACATTTTGTGCTTCACAGTTTTAACTTTGTGGTGCTAAATTCTTCCCAAGAACTTTTCTGTATTGAATTTTAGACATATTTCTAGTGAAAATAAAAGAAAGAGAAGAAAACAGAGTCCATATTAGAGCAATTTAGCAGAGAGGAGGGCAATTCATTTTCAGAACTCCAACAAAGAGAGCAAGACAAAATTGCATATTTGTTTATAAAGATTTGTTTATAAAAAACGTCTGAACAGGTACAGTAGCTAGAACAACGTGAAAAAAGTGTTAGCAGCTGACGAGGAAGCTTCTAAACAGTGGCTGCATCCTCCAGCGCAGGACACGTCAACGCGAAGAAGCGACGTCAAACCAAAACATCAACGCGCTGGTGGCCAAACTTCCTCAAATCTCCGTGCAGCGGGCTGTCTACGGTTGGCCAGACTGGCAGTCGACGGCCTGTTGCGTGGCACGGTCAGACTGCCGATCGGCTCCCGGGGCCGGACCTATTCTCAGCGTGCTATTTTTTCAATTACAGGGAACAATTGCGTGCTCCCCGAACTACTCTTACTCTCTGGCGACATTAAGACTAATCCAGGCCCCACTACAACTTACACATATCACCATACACAAAGACATAGACACAATAGTACCATGAGACACATACAGAAGTATAATATTAACATATTACAGTACAAAGTAGATGGCCTCACAAACAAAATCATGCAGCTTAGGGAATTCGTACACAAACAAAACATTCACATAGCACTTATACAAGAAACAAAACTAAAACGCACACACAAACACCAACCATCCCTGACTTCACGGCGATCCGTCAAGATCGTACTGGGGGTAACGGGGGTGGACTCATCACTTACATACGTAAAAGCATTAGCTACACTGATGCTACCCAAAACATTACAAACACAATCCAAGCAGATAACACGATAGAAATACAGACAGTTAACATTAAAACACGCGCAAAACACAACACCACACTAATCAACATTTACATCCCACCAGATAGTTCACCTCATGTGCCAGCCAATTACAATCCACAGTTACACAATCTTGCCTCTCTCACTAATGTCATCTTAGGAGGAGACTTCAACGCCAAAGACACTAGTTGGTACCTGCACAACCAAAACAACACCAGAGGCGCCAACATAGCCACACAACTAAACAGCCTCTTCATTCTTAACAATACAGAAGAACATACACACATACCACATCAAGCAGGATACTCAAACTCCTCCCCAGACATAACGTTCTGTTCCCCCTCACTAGCAACACATACACAATGGAGAACAGAAAAACAACTGTCATCAGACCACCTGCCCATCATCATTACAACACATTCTACACTCTGCCCCAACAGCCTTAGGCACACTTACAGAAATTACAAGAAAGCTGATTGGGAACAGTTCAAAATACAGACTGAGGAACAATTCACCACATTAAACAGCACACCCATCATAAACATCGATACAACACTCAAGACATTTAATCAGATTATCAATAATGCAAACAAATACATACCCAAGGGCAACATTAGGAAATACAACCCAAATTACACTAGAGAAATAGCCCACCTCATAAGGCAACGTAACAACCTCAAATATAACACACAAACACCACACACAGAAGCCATAAAACAGCAGATACAACAGCTCAACACAGAAATAAACAACAAACTCAAAGAAAAACAAACAGAAACATTCAGGGAATTCATAACAACACTAAACCACTCCACAGATACATACAGGCTATACAAGACTATAAACAGCATTACCCACTCTAACAGCGGCATTCACACCTCACACGCGGCTATCTGTCGCAGCCAAAATAATATCCCAACATACACACAACAAGCTAACATTCTAGTTAATCACTACGCAAAGATAAGTCACTTAAACAGAGACAACAACCAGAAACATGCAGACAGACAAACAGCCAGACACAAGAAAACCTACAGACTCGACATGACCATTACACCCTTCAATACAGACCAGACCACCAAGATCATCAAAAACATTAAGAATTCGAAGGCTACTGGACCAGACAACATATCTAACATACACCTTAAACACTTGGGCCCACAAGGAATATTAGCTCTCACAAATATCAGCACATATTCATACCAACACTGTATTATTCCTGACATATGGAAACAAGGTAAAATTATTACACTACTCAAACCAAACAAAAATCCAACAGAACCAGCTTCCTATAGACCCATTACTTTACTATGCACACCTTCCAAAGTAACAGAAAGACTAATCTTACAAATCACCAACCCACACATACCACTATCGCCTACTCAACATGGATTCAGACCTCACCACTCAACCACGACATTACTCACTAACCTCACGCAGCACATCATGGATGGCATCAACTCCAGAAGACCAGCTCAACGTACACTATTAGCAACAATATACATTAGTAAAGCATTTGATGCTATCCCACGCTTCCCTCTCATAAACAAAATACTCAACACAAACATGCACAATAACACCAAAAGGTGGCTGAGCAACTATCTCTCAGGAAGATACTCACATGTCACATTTAATGGCAAGTCATCCAAAAACAAGCTTTTTCCGAACGGGGTCCCTCAAGGCTCTGTTCTCTCACCAACACTCTTCAACTTATACATGCATGACATTCCAACACCCATAGATAACAAGCTTACCTTATCATCATATGCAGATGATATCACTCTAACATCCACCCACAACAACATCGACACCGCTACAAATAACCTACAAACATACATAAACAGTATACAAGACTGGCTCACACACAATAGACTCAAAGTAGCGCCCACAAAATCAACCATCACCTTGCTTACAAGCAACACAAAAGAACACCAGGTAATTCCACAGCTTACACTAAACAACATCAACATTCCACACACTCACAGAACCAAAATACTTGGTGTCACATACAACACACATCATTATCTTTTGCAAACCACATTCAGGACATTAAAACCAAATGTACGTCAAGACTTAACACGCTTAGGGTACTAACACGCACAAACTTTGGACACCAGCAGGAAACAACATCACTCATATACAAACAATATATTCGCTCAGTTATGGACTATGCTAGCCCATGCTGGGCACCCATTATCTCAAACACACACATAAACACCTTACAAACAATACAAAACAACGCACTTCGTATCATTACAGGATGCACTCAAACAACACCAATAGAACACCTGCACACAGAAACAAAAATACTAAAAGTTAGGGAACATTTAGACATGAGGGGAACACAATTCATGGCAGCAGCGACAACTAACCCACAACACCCTTGCCACTACATGTACAATCATGCACCAACACCTCGCACCATTAAGGTAACACCAGAGAGATATTATAACGAAATACTCCATTCCATACCACGCCCCACAGACATCACACAGTACAGAAAACACATACACACACACCTAACCCACAAAGCACTGACACGACTCGGTCCGAATGCGGTCCTAGGTGCGAAGCCGCCACCCATTAACAGGTCAGAGATCAGCCTGAGCAGATCGGATCGAGTTAACTTAGCACGATTCCGATGTGGACATCACCCAAACTTACGGACATATAAACACAGACTAGACAACTCCATAGACGACACCTGCCACCTGTGCCAAGACACACCACAAACAATTGAACACATTATGACGGACTGTACCGCTCTAGCACAACAACGAACACAACACAACATCACTAGTGCGCTGAACCTCTGGTCCACTCCGGAGAGGGCGATCGGTTACCTGCGTGCCGCCGGCTTGCTCGATCAGGGTGGGCTGATCGGCTAAACAACAACAACAACAACTCTAGAAGGTAGAAAACTGAAACTTGCCCTGACCATCTTGGGCAACTTTTCCTAAATGAAGATTGCGTTTTGAGATATATTGCTTTGAGCTTAACTTTGTAAAAAAATTTAGTCATTCCCATCTGATCACATGACACGAGTACCAACTTCCCTCTCCCGCAAATTTTCCTGGAAATATTTTTTTGGGAAGTTCAGTTTACAGTATATAGCAATTCTCTTTGAAGTTTAAAAAAAAAACGTGTATGTATACTTTTTCTTGTACGATTCTTTCAATTTCTGGTATTTTTATTTTTGTATATTTGGAGAAAATTAAAGTTGAATTTCTTATGACTAAAAAGTTTTTGTGCAATCTGTTTTGCTGAAATTTGGTATGATGTTAGTTTTATATATGATAAACGTGTCTTTCAAGTTTTAATAAACTCGAGTTAAAAGATTTTCTATGAATATTTGATAGCAGTATAGTAGAGAACGTTTTGACTGTGATTTTGTGAAAAAATGCAATTATTCCCATCCCTACTTCTAAACTTCCTCTGTACAATTGATTTTGCTGAAAATTTGCATGAAGCAAGAGTAATGTGTATACTGCAGAATGTATCCTGTAATTTTTCAATAAAATCGTATGAAGACTCTTCCTGTGAATATTTACAAGCAGTACAGTAAATCACTTTTGGGCTGATTTTCTGAAAAAAATGCAATTATTTTTATCCTATTAAATTTTTTCTGCTCGAGAGATTTGGCTGAAATTTTTCATGATATAAGTTTAATTTATGTAGAATATATAATGCACGTTTCAATAAAATTGGAGGAACATTTTTTCCTATGAATATTTGAAAGTAACATTTTTTACTGATTTTCTCAAAAATGCAATTATTTTCACCCTCCTTAAAAATTTTCTTTCCAATAAATTTTGTAAAATTTTGCGTGAAGTATGATTACTGTACGTGCAATATATCGTGTAAGTTTTAGTAGAGTCGCATGAAGAATTTTGTTTCTATGAATATTTCAAAATCATGGGTTTTGCAATGTACTCTAATAGGGTGAGTGACAGGACTTTTTGATTTTTTTCAAAATCTGCCAAAACTCAATACTAAATGGAGGTTCTCGGAAATGTTTAACGCAGAAGCAACAGTTTCATCTAGAAAATTTTGGAACCGGAAACTTTTGTTGCCAAGAAATGCTCGAGCCACTACGTCCAAATGTATATAGCTAAATTATAGTAATTTCTGCTCAGAAAATGTAAAAATAACTGCATATTCGGAATTTACAGTGACTTTTACATTAGAAAGTGAAATAAAATAAGTTTTGTTTATTTTGCCATATTTTAAATAATTGGGGTTAGGAAGGAGATTAAATGAAGCCTAACATGGTCTAGGCCCTAGGGCTTCTCGAAGAATCGACCCCCCTCCCTTTACAGGAAAGTCCACTTTAGTAACCATAGTTATAAATTATGAGGATCACCTGAAGAGCAGGGCCCCCAGCCTCAATTATCAAATGATATCTTCGTTAAAACTAACGAAACTATCACGACTTAACCTAACCAATCGTCAAGGACGTACAGTTCACCTAACTGGGCATTCAATTTAATTTATTATTATATTTAGTATTGTAAAGCAAAAAACAAGAATACATGGGACCCTGATCTTCAGATGATCCAATTATATGATATGATATTATAATATATAACATCATTTAGTAAATAAACACTTACATTTTTTTTTTAAACTTCACAAACTACTCTAAACTACTCTAAACTTAATTACTCTAAACCCCCTCCGCAGTCACTAGGTCGTTGCACCAAACGGTCCGCCTTTCTACAATTTCGAAACCGCCCTTGGGAAGTCCTGGCTAGGGGACTGGTGTGTTCCTGACCCTAAAACCTTCAAGATATATTTTTTATGAGTATTATGAAAGCCTAAAAGTCTAAAAGTGGTAGTTTTTCAGGTTTAAAAATCTTTACTTCTAAATGAGGGGTTCCGCGTCTTAAGGTACCTAAGCGCCAAAATTAAAATTCGTCAGAAATCGCCTCCAAAGTTCAGCAATATTCTGGCAATAGTATCTGTTATTAATTGAGCTAGAACGTTCATTTTTGGCTAAATTAGAGTTCTAAGTATGCTAATGAAGATGTTGATGAGTTTTTGGAATAAATTTTCATATTTTGTATTTTATATATATTTTTTAAATTTTTTTAATTTTCTTATTACGCCGAACTTTTGGGTGAACTTTTGGCTGGCGATAGAGGTGAAAAAAGTAGTTCGCTTCATAAAGTTTTCAACCATACTTCTAATGTCGTAAGGTCATTATAACCCAAACCACGCGATAGAGCAAGGGTGAAAATAATGATATCCATCAAAAACACGTTTTCGCCTGTGGTGGCGCTTAGGTACCTTAAGACGCGCGACCCCTCAAATATCTTTAATGTCCTTCCCACATAAACCGATTTATTCCAGAATTTTTATTATTAGTTAATCGAATCCGCGCAACTAAGCTGGAAAGCTGGAACTTCGTTTAATAGGACTTTCATATCCTACTGTTGCTGCTAGTGGAATAAGACCTATTTCACCGGTTTATCGAACTGAAAGCAAATACTGGAGCTGTGCTTGCTGTAAATTCATTTTATATTATTTCACTTAGAAAGGTTATCGATAAAATTTTGTCGGTGAAAGTTTTCGAAGAAAATGGGAATCCTTTTGTATACATTTGCTTAATAAAAAATCTGACAAATTTGCCGAGTGAAAAATGTATAGAAATAAACTAGTATTCATAGTCTTAATAATAATAAATTAATAATAATAATAATAATAATAATAATACCAGTAATATAAGTTCTGAGACATGTCAGCCAGTGGGAAACGGCTATAAGGTCTAGCTGTCTTTAAGTTCTAATTTTAGACGTAAAACTCATTCGCATCCGACTTTAAAGTTGAATTTTTTCTAGAGCCGGGTCTCCTTCATCGAGCTACTTCAAGGCCGTTGAAGTGTTTTGCGTCGTCAACATTGTCTTTGTGTTCGCCACTCTTCTCCATTACACAAATATTCTTAGGTATTTTAATACATTTAAAATGATATAACATCAATGATAAGAACGTCAGTTTACGTACAATAGTCTTTAAGTAGCAATTTTGTCAAGTTAACTAAATTCGACTAGATTACTTGCTGTGTATGAATGTCCTTTATTATATACGGGGTTATAAAGCAATTTTATAGTAGTTCTTTCTGTTTGTTTCCTTTATTTTTTAATTGTTTCCGGGATAAACTTAATGATCAATTTATTGTTTTATATTCAAAGCTGGAACGTGTTCTTAGCTTTAAATATAATTGTTGCTCAATAATGGACCGTTCATACTTCGCAGTAATTACATTAAAATTTAGGTTTGGATTGTTTACCTACGTGGATAACATCTTTTACCTATGGGCAAGGATTTTCCTGAGTGTACCTATTGAGATGTATGTTATGTTACCCTTAACAGATAATATTTTACAAGAAAAATTAAAGCCTGTACCCAATTATTTCATGAGTCCTCCTTGTAACCTTATACACGCGCATCGAATAAAGTGGTCGGTGCGTAATTTTATTTTCTTGAGAATACAAAATTCTTCATAGTTGACACTAACTTTAATTATAGGTTGATGAGCAGCGAGAAGAAACTGACAAGACAAAAGAATGAAATAAGGACAGCGAAATTCAACAACCTAATAACACCAGAACATTCTGAACCAAATAATGAAAATCAGGTTAAATACTTAATATCTAATATATATTCAGCACCTACAAAAAATCTTTGTCTGTGAGATTATCAAGGGAGAAACAACTAAATTAAACTAACAGTACAAAACTTGGTATAATTTCATGTAAAAGGTGTTTTAATCTGATTTTGTAATGTGGTTCGAAGTTGTAAAATAGCAATTTCATTTTTTTGTAAAAATACTTGCAATATCATAAATGCATAATTCCATATTCTGTTTCTGCGTTTATGGGCCTATGAATTCCATTATACATTGAAAATAAGGTCAGTAAGGAACCAAACGAACATACTGTATTTCATATCTTAACTTTCATATAAATTAGAATGATCGCCGAGAGCGTAAAACCAACATATGCGTATCATGAATGCAAACCCGATAATAGTCATCTAAGTCGCTAGAGAAGAGGAAGATGCTAGTGGGTCCGCTTTCTCCTTCTCTTTCTTACTGGCCCCATGGGTAATATAGTTTTGAAAAGGAGTCGACATTCTGTCGTTGTCTCTGCTTTAAAGGATTAAATAGCTCTCTCTGTAGAGTTTGTAAGCCCTTGAGGCTCCGATTCTCAAAGACTACAAAGAAAGCTTGCCATATCCGAGCACGTCTGGTTAAGCCCAGCTGTATTAACCTAACATAGCAGTTCTGTTGCATACAAATGTTAAAAATAGGGACTGTTAAATATAGAAGGAAACGGGCTGGTTTAAAGGTCGTAAGTCCTATAGTTCCCGCGAGCAATGTAAAATTTCTTACTGCACCGTAGTTCAGAGCTTTCCAAACTTTTCACGTTGGCGACACACTATTTAAGCATAAAAATTTTCACGACACATTAATTAATTTTTGTTATCAAATATCAAATATCAGATCATTTTTCAGTAGGTGGTTTATCTTGTAGCCGATTTTGTTGATAGAAAAGTCAAAATTTTCAAAATACAAAAAACACTAATGTGTCGCGACACACCAGTTTGGAAAGCTCTGCCGTAGTTTCTACTGTCCTACTGTAGACATTATCCTAATTGATTTCCTAAAATTACTTATGTATTTCGTCTCTTTTAAACAGAGCAGTTGTACGAACAAAGTATGGAAAGCTCTGAGTCAAAAGGTCTCTCATCGCCATGGTCAAAAAAGGAGATCGAAAAGGTGTAATCCCGAATCGTTCAACGAAAGAGCTTCGAGGCTCGATACCAGAGCAAAGATTTTGTTTCCTCTCAGTTACAGCATCTTCCAAATCATTTTCTGGAGTGTTTACATAAAATAACCCTTTTACTGAAGTGGAAGAACAAAAATTCTAAGTGTGAATTAACTGAAAATAATATATATACAGGTTGTATTTAAATGACTGGTGTAAAAAAGAAATTGTAATGACTATTTATTGAAGTGATACATTCGGAAAATTTAAGGGGCATTTGATTCAGTAATGTATCAGGTTTTATATCAGATATTTAGTAAATATCCACATGCCTTCTATCACTTTCAATAACTGAACGAAATTTGCCCTCTAATTCAGTGAAAACAGTTACAAAAACTGATGTTACGACATCTCTGGTGCGCATTTTTAGGTCATAATATCTCTTGGTTGTTGTGATACCTTCGGAAAACGAGCTGGCCATCTAGTGCACACAGTACGAACAAAGTGAACCAACCAAACGTTAACTTTTGGCGAATCTCTCTCACGTTCATGTGTCATGTAGAATTTTTTTCTCTCTAGATCCTGCGGTCATAGCAGTTTAATCTACCAGAGGTATAGAAAGTTGCCTAGTCGTTAAAAATGAGATCTGAAAGAAAGCGAGCATCAGTTTCAATCCTTTCGATAAATTCTTAACAGCTGTTAAGTCTTGTTACGTAATCTTCCTCGTGAAGTTGGTGAGCAACCTGTATCTTGTAGGACCTGAATTTTAAAATTTTGTGTATGATTTTATGGACATAAGGGTATGGGATGTTTAAGTCAGCTGCTGCTCTCCATAGTGACTTCTTAGGGCTTCTTAGGAATGGTTCGTGAACAGCATTGACTCTTTCTGAAGAATTTCATGGTCTACCTGGAAATTTCCCTTTTGGACACTTCTTCTATAGTAAACTTCTTTACCCACACTCGGATAAGATTTCTGTGTGGTGCTGCTTTGTTTAATTCACACGTAAATCGTCTTTGAGCTGTAACGATTGATCTACATTCGTGAACCCATCTAACGAGATTAGCCTTCTCTTGAACAGACACCATTATAACTAAAGTCTAGGTCAGGCGAAAAATATATGATAAAAAGCAGACGTTGTACAATCTTGCTTAAAATTATTACATTTCCTCCATTAAGTTTATACACAAAAATCTCGCTGAAACATTTTGGATTTAATTTTGACAAATAACAATGACAATAATAGCACAAACCAATTTTTCTGATCATACACTAATCGATATACAAATACAATTTGAAATCAGTTGACCAAAAGTTCGTCCTGGAGAGATAGAAAGAATATTTGAAGAATTAAATAGGGTTTCAAGTTTTGAACAAATGTAGAAACAGTATTTACTATTTAGACAATGAAAACAAACCGGAAAATATATCCATGGATGCAAAACTGAAGAAGGGAGACTCAGGCCAGAGAAATAGCTACACGAAATAAAACTAGACCTAAAACAATTATTCATCCACAAAATAAACGCGGAGGAAATCAAGGTAGCAGAAAACATAATAATAATAATGTTATCGGATGATGAACTCAGGGAACAGTACAACATAAAAATTGCAATAGCTAGAAAAATAAGGAGAATTATTTGGAAGAACTTCTACAGCCGAAAAGTGAACATCATACTAAAATTATGGAAGAGTTTAGCCCTATCAGTAATTGAAAGGCAAATAGAGAAAGTCTGCTATATGTCACGTCCCTGAAACGTCATGTAGCAGACTTTTCCTTTTTGCCCTTCAATTGAATATTGCTTAGTACTCACAAACCCATACAGAAAAAGAGAATGCAAATATAGAAGCCATACAAAGGACTTTAACGTCTAAAATAGAGGAAACGAAAGATGAAGACTACTAGTCTAGATTACAAGTCCTGAAACTTTACTCCCTGGAAAGAAGACGTGAGCGATGCACAGTAATTTACACATGAAAAATACTCGAGGGATCTCTCCAAAATTTTAGAAGTGAAATACAAACACACTGGTATGGTATGAGAGAAGAGGCAGGTTCTGCACTGTCCCAACTGCGGTGGGACAGAGAGGACCATGAAAACGAAGGTAGAAAATACCCTCAGAATACGAGACCCCAGACTCTTCAAAGTCCTGTCGAAAGAACTGAGGAATGGCCAGCATGCCAACCTGAATAATTTCAAGAACGAACTGGACAGGTTCTTGTGCAAAGTTTCTGACAAGCTATTCGTAGTTGGCTACGAGGGCAGGATGAAAGTGGAAAGCTGCTACTCTTCTCTACCAAATCCCGCAAATGAAACAGGATGCTGCAGAGGAGTCGACTGCAGATCGATCCTCAACCGTTGTTCGAAGCCATCAAGTAAGAATCAGTGTGTATATATATATATATATATATATATATATATATATATATATATATATATATATATATATATATGGGATGAATTTCACAATTAAACACGTGAAATGAATGAATGATGCAAACCAACAAGGAAAAAGGAAAATGATTCCAAGGCCTTTCGTGTATTCAGAAGTACACCTCGTCAGGGAATGAGACTAAACGAGGTGTACTTCTGAATAAACGAAAGGCCTTGGAATAATTTTTCTTTCTCCTTGTGGGTTTGCATTTTATATATATATATATATATATATACTGACTACTATCGGGACTGATAACAGAGCTGATAACTATTTGACAGGCTCCTTTTTCAGTCATGCATGATAATTGAGCTTTAAAAGGAATATTGCACTAATTTTCAAAAATCGATGCATTTTTGTCCTGAAATGGACTCGTTTTTAACTCCATTTCCATTTATTTAACTGAGCAAACAGGTCCCCAAAAGTCACCAGAGGATTAAGTTGTAAGACCATCGCGTTTTATTAAAACCGTCCGGTGCCTTTCCATAATGGAAAACTGGGCACGAAACTGAAAAAAAATCCGTTATAAATATATAATTTTTGGATAATCTTGTAGTTTGACGTCGTAACTTCGTCCAGGAAATTTTTTAATGTCGCAAATTATTGATATAAAAAAACTAACCTAACCTTAAAAACCTAACCTAACCTTAAAAATCTAACCTAACCTAAAAAATCTAACCTAACCTAAAAAATCTAACCTAACCTTAAAAACCTAACGTAACCTAACCTATAAACTAAAAAATAAAAACAAAAACAATTTGTGACTTAAACACGGTAATAAAAGTAGACCTACCTAATTTGCGACATTAAACTACATGATTACCGATTTTTGCCGGGACCGTAGAAAAGGGTTCAATGGAGTCGGATGTAATCAAAATAAATGTATATAAATGTTTATATAAATATAAATGTTATATAAATGAACTTATTTAATTTCATATGAAATGAAAATGATTAAAATAAATACAATTTTTCCATTCCTAAAGTCATTGTTAGATAATTTCGCGACTCACCGAAGCTAAAGTGGTTTCACTAATTGTTTTGTGTTGCTGTCAAATTCATTAAAATATCGCCGGAAATGATGATTCTCTGTCGATTTGATCTGGCGATTGTTCTATTGATTTGTTTTTTATTGTAAACAGATTCAAAGGAAATGTATGGAATGTCGTTCCTATAAATATTAGAAACATTTCATTATTAAATGTATTTTGAAAATCACTAAAGATGTACTTCATTAGCTCCTACTTATGTTTAAGTTCACTACCACCATTATTACTATAATTAAGTTCCTATTTCAGTATTATCTAAAATATTATTATTATTATTATTATTATTACTATTATTATTATTTTAATAATATTATAATAATATTATTATTATTATTATTATTATTATTATTATTAAGATTACGCAAATTTAATTGTGCCCAAGCACTCAACGCTCATAAACCTATCCATTCAGAATGATGGCTTCCCAGACTGCCCAAAGGGCTAGAGTATGCCCTATTTATAAATGAAGGAGCTAAAACTTTCCGGTCAAACTACAAACATATTTCCATCCTCCAGACCGTCAGTAAATTATACGAGTGACTAATATACAGTCAAAAGTATATATATATATATATATATATATATATATATATATATACACACATATATATATATACACACACAGTGGTGTAGTGCTGTGGGAACGCGTGGGAACGGCGTTCCCTTACTTTTTTGGTAGACGGAACGGCGTTTCCCTCACTATTTCAAATAAATCCGAACTTATTCTCTAACGTCATGAAATTTTAATTTCCACCCCTAGAAGAAATATGAGAAAGAATCATTAACTGTTTCATTTCTTTTAGCTTCGACTGAGGCAATGCTAGCCTATAAAGATCTGATGAAACAGTCACCACGGCGTACCAGTTGTTAACTTTTTTTTAGTTAATCATTCCAGTTGTTAGCTATTTTTATTGATCGTACTGGATGTCGTATATCTAATGACACTGGAAATACTGCATGTTCAACCTTGGAATATCCTAATATCCAGTGCATATGACCTCAAAATATCCCTGAAATTGGTCAGATTTCAAAAGATTTCCCGGGGGGCTTACAGTGACCCCGGACCCCCAGCTGTATAGGCTCGCGCGCTCGCCATTGCCCCCATCGCATCTGGTAACACTTTCAAAATGCGTTCCCCACTTCTTTATTTAGCACTACACCACTGTATATATATATATATATATATATATATATATATATATATATTGGCTAAACGCCAACAAACTATCCTCAAATATTAAAAAAAGAGCTTATAGTCATCACAAAAAAGAAATCGTTGCCTCCTCTAAACCTACGCATAAATTCAGTCCCTGTTCAGCGAGTGCAATCGGCTAAACTTCTAGGAATTACCATCGATTCAAACCTTTCATTCAGAGAACACACTGAAGTTCTATGCAACAAATTAGCCAAGGTCTCATTCATAATTACGAAAGCAGGTGCAGCACTCCCAAACAAATTCTTTGGTGCATATACTTGACCATGGTATACCCACACCTACAATACTGCATTAGTTCTTACGAAAGTGTCCGTCAGTATTCTTTACAGCCACTGGTAGTAATTCAGAAAAGAATAATTAGGAAAATCTACAAGGGCCGGTACGAAAGTAATGCCTCTTATTTTTCAGTTTATATTTGCTTTAGTTTTATACAGGGTGATCAAAAAGTCGATGTGCACCTATATTACTCTGAGAGACAAAAGTGCATACATACAAGAAGTTAGATATTTTAATAAAAAATTATACGATATCGTGCAATTTGTGTTACTGTAATATTGCACGATATCGTATAATTTTTTATTAAAATATCTAACTTCTTGTATGTATGCACTTTTGTCTCTCAGAGTAATATAGGTGCACATCGACTTTTTGATCACCCTATATGTATATAATATATTTTTTTATTTATTTACTATATTTACTTTATATTTGCCACGTATGTATGCATATTTCCTGTAATTTTCTTTGTAATTGGAATCATATTTAGTGAGAAATAAAATAGGAGGCATTACTTTCGTACTGCCCCTCGTATAAGTCGAACAAGCATAATGAAAATATAGTTTTATCTGTACTTTCATTATGCTTGATTTATGCGAGGGGCGAATTAAAAATTCTCAAACTAGTACAAATCTACAAACTCAACATTGCCTCATATATGTATCAAATCGTCCATAATACTGCGTCAGATTTCATCCAAAACAAAATATTAGTTTCCCAAACACAACATCACTTTAAAACACGACAATCAAACACGTACATCAGAAAACAATTGCACTCGAGACTGTGCAACTAGATCCTTCCTTATCTTCCCCAGGACCAAACCTTTGGAACACCCTCGATCAAGAGATAAAACAATCTAGAACATTAAAAATCTTCCAAAGAAAACTGAAAGACAAATTCATCAACTCATACAAGCCATAATACTTTAATCCGTTATTTCCATAATAAAAACTTAATCTATATTCTTATATAACAAAACAAAAACAAAAAGGTAATAAAGGTAAGATAAAACTAAATAGGGGCAAGGTCAAGGTATCTAAGGTTGTTAAGATACTCACTTAGCAAGCTATTTAATTAATATTCGATATTTAATTATTTAATATTTAATATTTTTGGCCTCTTATATCCCAACAAATACGAACGTGTAATTTTAGCTGAATACCTCTATGTCAGTAGTTCTCAAACTGGTGTACGGCGTACCCCCAGGGGTACGCGAGGGAATCTTAAGGGGTACGCGAAGGGGTCCTGAAACTCTAACCCTTTTAATTTTATATACGATTAACGAACGGCCACGAGTCACACGGTCTTAAAGAAAGTAAAAATCGTCTATCTCTCTCGAAAATCCAGAAAATCCCGTGAAAGAATTCAAGGGGTACAGAAAAAGAAAAAGTTTGAGAACCGCTGATCTATGTAATTATGTGTAGTTATGTGAATATGTATTCTTTTCTGAATATTCAAACTATATGTATCTATACTTGCGGTTTTTTTTGCGGTACTGCGGTACTGCGGTACTACCGTGTTGGTCGGTACCGCGGAAAGTACCGCGGGAAATTTGAATGCGGTAGCGGTACTGCTGTACTTTCAGCGATCCTTTGCGGTACTGCGTTATGCGGTACCGGTTTGGTAGTGAGGTAGTAGTACCGCAGTACCGCAGTACCGCAAAAAAACGCGCAAAAAAACGCAAGTGCCCAGATTATTCTATAGACATGTTTGCAGATTACTCCGAAAAATCTGTATGTACTTTTTTTTCTCCGTCTGTATATCATTAAAACCAATGTAAATAACCTCACTTCTCTGCCTTATCTAATAAGATTTACCAAATAACTCACTTCTGCCAGTATGGCATAACATTTGCTTGTAAATAACAGTTTTATATTATGTAGGTATATAAAGGTATATTTATCTGAATGTATATTGGGGGCATATATATATATATATATATATATATATATATATATATATATATATATATATATATATTTACTTTTGTTTACTTTTGTTGAGTTTGCGGTTGACCCCTCTGCAGCATCCCGCCTCATTTGCGAGATTTGGTGAAGGAGGGAATTGCTGTCTGATCTCCTCCTGCCCTTAGCCAGCCACACATGGCTGCTCAGGGACTTTGCACAGGAATCTGTCCAGCTGGTTCTTGAAGTTATTCAGGTCGGTGTGCTGGAGATTCCTCACTTCTTTTGAAAAGACATTGAAAAGCTTTGGGTCCCGTATTCTGAGTGTATTTTCCATCCTCGTTTTCATGGCCCCTTGTCCCACCGCAGCTGGGACCTTACAAAATCTGCCTCTTCTCTCATTCCAGTTTGTTTCTATTTCATTTCTAAGGTTAGGGACAGAGCTCTCAACTTGTCTCAAGTATTTTCCATATGTATATTATTGTGTACCGCTCTCGCCTTCTTTCGAGAGAGTAGAGTTCCAGGGATTGTAGTCGAGACCAGTAGTCTTCACTTTCCGTTTCCTCTATCTTAGACGTAAATGTCCTTTGTATAGCTTCAATGTTCGCAATGTCTCGTTTTCTGTGTGGCCTTGTGAGTACTGAGCAGTACTCAATTACTGGTAGGACTAGACTCTTCCATAATTTGAGCATGATGGTTGCTTTTCTGCTGCGGAAGCTCCTCCAGATGATTCCCATCATTTTCCTAGCCGTTGTGATTTTGATTTTATAGTGCTCTTTGAATTCTGCATCCGACGACATTATTACTCCAAGATCCCTGACTTGTGGATTTGGTGTTATCTGTTTGGCTTGCATAGTTTTGTACCCTTTTTCCTGTAGCTCTTGTTATTACCATATCTTAGAAGTTGGAATTTTTCTTCGTTGAACTTCATATTGTTGTCTTCTGCCCACTGGAATAATGTTTCAATGTCGTTTTGTAACTTTCTTATGTCATCTTCGTTCAATATTTCCTTACATATCTTTGTGTCATCCGCGAAGCATGATGCAATACTGTCTTTAATATCTGCATCAATATCTGCAATTATTATTATGAACAGCAAGAGAGCTAATACTGTCCCTTATAGGACAGAGCTCACGACTTCTGAGACTTCGGATTTAACTCTGTTTACCACCAGTCTTTGCGTTCTTACATATCTTACTTTTGTTGAGTTTGAGTTTGAACGACGGTTCAGGATCGACCTGCGGTCGACCCTTCTGCAGCATCCCGCCTCATTTGCGGGACTTGGTGAAGGAGGGAATTGCTCTCTGATCGCCTCCTGCCCTCGTAGCCAGCCACGCATGGCTGGTCAGGGACTTTGCACAAGAATCTGTCCAGCTGGTTCTTGAAGTTATTCAGGTTGGTGTGCTGGAGATTCCTCACTTCTTTTGGAAGGACATTGAAAAGCTTTGGGCCCCGTATTCTGAGGGTATTTTCCATCCTCGTTTTCATGGCTCCTTGTCCCACCGCAGCTGGGACCGTACAAAATCTGCCTCTTCTCTCATTCCAGTTTGTTTCTATTTCATTTCTGAGGTTAGGGACAGAGCCCTCAAGTATGTTCCATATGTATATTATTGTGTACCGCTCTCGCCTTCTTTCAAGAGAGTAGAGTTCCAGGGATTGTAGTCGAGACCAGTAGTCTTCACCTTCCGTTTCCTCTATCTTAGACGTAAAAGTCCTTATAATGTTATTTTTTATTTTGAAAAGATTGTGTAGTGTGCATGCATGTGTAGATATGCATGTATGTGTAGTGAGGAATGTGAGGAATAGAGGAAGAAGCGTGTGTTTGAGAGCATGCTCGACTGTTCATAGGGTAGATGAGACACGTAAATAGATCAGCTGATGAGGACAGTGACAGGAGAAACGGGAGTTCCAGCACTCCCTGTCTCATGCCTAACGTATCCCCCGAGGAGTATTTCCTTGTCGATTGGTGTCTACAATTTTCTCCTCCTATATACATATAAATATGTATATACGTGTATGTGTGTAGGTAATGTATAGGAATATATGTAGGTATGTACGTGTATGTGTTTGTTACATGTACGTGTATGTATGTATATACTGTATATGTTTCCTGTTGCCCCTGAAGTACGTCATTAGCACGTGTAAATACCATAATAAATTGTAATATTGATATTATTATTATTATTATTATTATTATTATTGTTGTTGTTGTTGTTGTTGTTGTTGTTATTGTACTATTGCTTCATATGGATCATCTGAAGATCAGGGCCCCCAGCCTTCGTTAGTTAGCTTTATAAGGCTAACTAACGAAAATATCACGCTTTAACCTAACCAATCGTTAGGTCAATTGTACGCCCTTGACGATTAGCTAGGTTAAGTCGTGATATTTTCGTTAGTTAGCCTTATAAGGCTCACTAACGAAGGTTGGAGGCCCTGATCTTCAGGTGATTCTTTCATATTGTTATTCTACTACGCTACATATATTTAGGAACGCATTAACTGTCGCACTATTATATATATATATGTTAGTATATGTTATTCTCTGTACACATATTGTATGCCTTATACATGTCGCACAGAACAATAAAATTATTATTATTGTTATTATTACATACATTTTTTATTATTATTATTATTATTTTATTATTATTATTATTTGTTATTATTATTACTATCACTTGCCATATAACTTCCCTTATGTAATAAATAAATTGAATCGAATTAATTTTGCCCAAAAAGCTTCCATATTTCCAATGGTATATTCCTATTAAAATCCTTTAAATCGATTAATCTCATATCAGATATGTAAATTGTACAAAAAGATGTTGCAAAACTTTATGCAAATTGCATTCTTTTTTCTGAATAAAGATTTTTGAATTTCAATTTTGAATTTTGAAAATTCTTTAGGTCACTGATATCTTTGAAAGTGTGATATAATGGGATGGGTCCTAATGACTGAGTGCAGAGCAGTGGTTGTTAAACTTTTTTGCCCCGTGGTGCCCCCCCCCCTTACGAGTTGACTTCTGGCTCATTGCCCCACCCCGATATCCAAGTGCATTCACTAATATTACACTTCATTAAATTTATTTGATATAAAATCTCTCTCTCTCTCTCTCTCTCTCTCTCTCTCTCTCTCTCTCTCTCTCTCTATATATATATATATATATATATATATTGTGTGTGTGTGTGTGTGTGTGCACACATTTTACTTAGTTGGCCATATATACCGGCGATTGTTCACTGACTCCCCGCGCCCCCCCTGAAATATTCTCGCCCCCTAGTTTAAGAACCACTAGTATAGAGGATCTGACAGGGGTATTTTAAATTTGGTGAAGAAGCCCCCATAGTGGTCAAAGCGCAGCCGCCGGTGTAACTGCGTACAGCCTCTATTACATATAAAAACCTGGAGTCATTCACCAATTTCTCTTAGGGAGAGTTTCCTTAATTCTAAGAAAGAAGAAAATTTTAATCCTTGCTGATGGCAAATCCAAAATTAATTTGTGAACAATAAAGTTCTAAAGCTTTGCGAAAAACTTCACTTTTTTCTACGTGAAGGTCAATAATGAAAATAAAAACCCACTCTAATAGACGTTTATTCCACGACAGTTTCGACGCCCACTGGCATCCTCCTCGGGTGGATACAGAAACACGAATGACCAAAACAAGAGGGAAAAACAGTCCAGGGACCGACCGTTAAGAAATTCGCACTAGGTTAGATCCCATTCTCCGACACCGGAAGGGCATTTTCATTAAGTACATTCGCGCAAATTTAAAACTATCTTCCTGTTCTAAACATACAGATTCTATTATTTTTATTTTTTTATTTTTTTTTTACATAATTATTACATTTATTATTAAATTTATTACATTTAATATTGCATAATTATTTATTACAGAAATTATAAATTTATTATTACATTGGTTATTACATTGTTGTTTATTATACAGAACTTATAAACCGAAAAACGAATGAAAAAAGCCGATTAGGAAATAATCCAGAGACCATTGAGAAATTCGCACCTAGGTTAGATACCGTTCTCCCGACATTGGAAGGGCATTTTATTACAGGATCCGCTTATAAGTACATTCCCACAAATTAAAACTATCTTCTTGTTCTATACATACAGATTCTAATATTTTGACATAATTACTGCATTGATTATTGCATTTATATTTTTTATTTTTTTTTATTACCTTTACCCTAATTATTAAATTTATAATATTACCTTTATTATTACATCTGTTGCATTTATATTTATTTCCACATTTATTACTTCCATTATTACATTTACTAAAAGCGAGTAAGGAAACAATCCAATCCAGAGACATTTAAGAAATTCACACTTAGGTTCGAACACGTTCCCACGACTCCGTAAGGGATTTTTTGACCAAGAATCTCATTAAAGGGTCTAACTTATAAGTACCTTCGCACAAACTAAAATTATCTACCTTTTCTATACACACGGATTCTATTATTTTCTTTTGACATAATTATTACATTTATAAAGTACCTTACTTGATTCCCAATCTATAGCATGATTATTTGGCTGGCGTGATAAAAAATGGCATTATTAGTATTACAACTTCTGAAGGCATATTTGTGTTCTTTAATACGGGTTTCAATATTTCTTCCAGTTTCTCCCACGTATACTAAATCACAACTTTTACAGGGAATGCTGTAGACACAGGCTTGTTCCTCTTTTGCAACGTTATTCCTAACCAATTACTTTTCACGGTAGACGAATATTTGAACGCCAAAGCAAACTTAAAATCTTTCGTCAACGGTTTTACTCTTTCTAAGCCGGCAATGTAAGGCAAACTCACATATTGTTTTTGGGAATGTACTTATAAGCGGACCCTGTAATAAAATGCCCTTCCAGTGTCGGGAGAACGGTATCTAACCTAGGTGCGAATTTCTCAATGGTCTCTGGATTATTTCCTAATCGGCTTTTTTCATTCGTTTTTCGGTTTATAAGTTCTGTATAATAAACAACAATGTAATAACCAATGTAATAATAAATTTATAATTTCTGTAATAAATAATTATGCAATATTAAATGTAATAAATTTAATAATAAATGTAATAATTATGTAAAAAAAAAATAAAAAATAAAAATAATAGAATCTGTATGTTTAGAACAGGAAGATAGTTTTAAATTTGCGCGAATGTACTTAATGAAAATGCCCTTCCGGTGTCGGGAGAATGGGATCTAACCTAGGTGCGAATTTCTTAACGGTCGGTCCCTGGACTGTTTTTCCCTCTTGTTTTGGTTCATTCGTGTTTCTGTATCCACCCGAGGAGGATGCCAGTGGGCGTCGAAACTGTCGTGGAAATAAACTCTGTCTATTAGAGTGGGTTTTTATTTTCATAGTCTAAAGCTTTCTGTAAAGTGTAAACTGTCTCTAACACTAAACTTCACGCATCGATAGTTAGGTGATTGAACGTATGTATTATCTTTCGAGACAGTAATTATTCGTTTTTAAAGAACATATGCTCTAATAAAGCGAGGGAGTTCACTGGAGCATGGAAAAACAAAGTAAATATTGATTACTTTCAAACGAATCTTTTTGGGGGTTCTGGATGGCGTGATTGTTAGGAGCGCTGATTCTGGTTCGAGTCCCACTAACTCCTAGTTTCGCACTTTATTGCTTCTTTCCCTTTCCATCTTATTTAAGCGCGGTTATTGCACTTATTTAATTGAGGTTATTACACTTTAAGGGTACACCTATTGCACTCAAAATTAACTCATTGAATAGATTTAAAGGGAATTTATTATCTAAGTCTTAAATAGCTTATCTTTTTATCAAAAAAGATGTAGCGTGTGGAGGATGCTTTGTGAGCACCTGTGGCAACTGAATTATATTTGTACATGTAGAATATATTACTAGTGGCCCTTCCTCTAGACCTGGCTTGGTGTTTTAGAGAATTGCCTTCCTGAACTCTTCATCTCACATAGCCAGGTACACTCGGCTCATCAGGGACTAACCTCAGCCATATGAATAGTAAAGGAGCACTAATCCCAAACAATTTTTGGCAAAATAAAAGTGGGTCGACCCCAAGACGATAATTATTCAATAATTTCGGGACTAGTGCGCGATTAAAACATCCAAGACAATTAATTTCATGTGCGGTGTATATACACACACACACACACACATATATTTAGTGGTGGACCGGATGTCAGTTTTTCAACATCTGCGGATGCGGATGCGGATCTTTAATTTCAATATCCGCGGATGCGGGTATTTAGTTAATCTATCAATATAATATAGAATTATGAATATATGACATAATTTTTCAAATTTCGTGATATTACTATAATGGGAGGCAATGCATAAGAATTAAAATTAATATTAATGTTTTCATCATGATAAAAATAATAACTTTTTCAAGAGTTTCAGCCACAGAAAATTCAATGAAACAAGTTTCATTCAATTTTCTGTGTTACCAGGTATTTATATTTTCAGGTTTATATATTTGTTTGTTCATTAATAATTAATTAATACTTTACATGAAATGTGCATGACTGGGCCTTATAAGCTACTTTATAAGCTAATTTAATTGTAAATTGCATAATATATTAGAGGTAACATCCGCATAACATCCGCAGTCAGAAGTGCGGATGCGGATGTTAAAATGATGCGGATATCCGGTCCACCACTAATATATATATATATATATATATATATATATATATATATATATATATATATATATATATATATATATAACCAAGGCAATAACAACAACAACAATTCATTGTTTAAATAATAATAATAATAATAATAATAATAATAATAATACCAACAACTTCTTAATGTATCTTATTTATTTTACTCTCAGTTCAACCTTTTATCGTTTCTCAAGAGTTCAATTTAACACACTCAATCATTACCGATGCCTCATTACAAATAAGCAATTCATTTCAAAACTTTTCGAATGTTTCTCAACGGATTCTGTTACTCAATTTCATAAATGAAGCGATATTTGGGAGACTAAATTCAGTAACGCAGTTTCTCAGTATCATGAATTCTTTACTTTCGATTCAATGAGTTAGGTTGTCGAGCGAGCGCATTCATCGCCAGATTGTCGATTCAAATATTCGTTTTCGCGTTATTTTTGCTGCGAAGGAAATACTGGAGATGCTGCCGAGGGGTCGACTGTCGTTCAAATCCATCATAAGGTAATATATATATATATATATGAAAATTATTTCACGAAGGTAACACGTGAAAAATATTTATGATGAATAAAACCACGAAGGAAAGGAAACCATCCTGAGGATGTCATTAGACGAAAGCGCTTGAGCACCATTTTGTGTTTCCTTTCCTTCGTGGTTTTATTCATCATATATATATATATATATATATATATATAATTCAGTGGCGACGGAGGGGGTCAGGCAGGTCAGGCCTGTCACATGGCAGGCCAGTCCTGCTAAGGACTTAAAAAACTAACATAAAAAACTAACAATACACAATCCCACCTCTTGTCAAGTTGTCAGGCTAAAAATTTCCATTCATCCATCTCTCCTCTAAACCCCATTTCCCCAGTGAGGGTGGGGAGAGAGACGTGAGAAGAGGAGGGAAGATATGTGGCTAAAAAATTTGAGTCAAATATCTTTCCTTTATAAAACATGTTATAATGACCATATTAGGGTTTATAAATAAGGTTATATAGCTATTTGCATATATACTGTGACTGTATATAAAATTAATTATTACTGTATTATTATGCATCTTCTCAAATAACAAAGCCTTACTCTTCTTTTACAGATCTTTTGTCGGTAGCTTAATTCTATATTCATTTAGTATAAATTTGTGTTACAAGAACCTGTTTCTGTGTTTCAAGAACGCGGTAGACCTACGTTGTAATTTATTAATTTCCAAACGCTCGTTTTTTTTTGTTTTTTTTTTGCGTTTTTTGTTTTTTAACTAATTAAAAGCATGGCACCCCCGTCAAATACTTGCAGTCGCTGTGAAGGGAAATTTGCCGCTTACGCGTTTACAATGGCTAATAATAATGAACAGTTAGTTTGCAGGTGGTGCTCAAGCATGGAAGTGCTGAGGAACGAGTTAGAACGTGAGAGGGAGGCCAGGGTGAGGCTTGAAGAAAGCGTGATGCTCCTGACGGCAAAATTAGAATCCCTTGAGACTCCAGTTACGACCCCTCCTGCCTCAGTTTCTACTAATAATATAAATAGTATTAATAGCCCTCTCTCTTCCCTAGTTCCCAACCCTTCGTTCGAGTGCGTAATGGAGCCCCATTGAGAAAACCTAAGACTGTCTACCAGTAATAACAACAATAAGTTTTCTGTTTTAGGTTTCGAAGATGCTGATGAACCGGAAATACGACTCGTTGGCGATTCCATTGTTCGAGGGCAGCTCGAGGAATTCTGTGGGAGAAACCCTCGTCGTAGGCGCCGTTACTGCTACCCTGGTGCAAGGGTGGAGGATATAACTAATAGTGTTGACCATTTACAGACGGTACCCCGAGGACACAACGTATGTTATTCATGTCGGTACTAATAACGTTTTAAATTCTAGATCGGAAGAACTGCTGGCTAGGTACAGGGACTTACTAGAGCGATTAAAGGAAAAACTAATAAGATTGTTTTAACAGGTATACTTCCTCGAATTATCCAACGTAACGATTTCTACAGCAAGGCGACCTATATTAACAATAACCTAAAGTCTCTTTGCCAACAGGAAGGAGTGCATTTTGCGAATTTTTGGAACAGTTTCTACGGCAGGAGGGACTTGTTCCTCGAAGATGGACTTCATCTTAATGACGTTGGAGCTGCGCGTTTAGGAAGACTATTTCATAATACTGTCTCTTCTTTTCAGGCTGCCGTAACTCGAACGGTCCCAGCGTAAAAAAATTTCCTCCCCCAATTTCCCTGCGCTCGCGAAGGTGTCGCAATTACAAACAATTTGAAGGTTCTATCCTTAAATGCTCGTAGCCTACGAAATAAAATAAACGAATTTTTTTCTTTAATTGCTTGTAAAGACTATGATTAATCGATATAATGAATCGTGGCTTAGCACTGAAACACGTGACTTTGTAGGGGAGTATCAAATTAAAGGTTATAGACTTTTTGTTAAAAACAGAATAGGTAGGCGAGGAGGCGGTGTTATGTTGTATATCAAAGATAATATTGCGAACGTTATAGAAGTAAAGCACACAATTCCAGAACCGATAGATTCGACTATAGCAGAACTTAAATTGAACGATTTCAAACTTCTTGTTGCGGTTATATATAGGCCCCCTAATCAAACAGCTGATACGGACGAAGCGTTATATCGTGAACTAAAGAGAATAATCGGTAGTGAGCAGGCTTTAGTTATGGGTGACTTTAATTGCGCCAACGTGAATTACGATACAATGCAGGGAGACGCGGAAGGTAATCGTTTAGTTAATTTTCTCGAGGATAGCTTTCTTATTCAAAAGGTTGGGGAACCTACGAGGTTGGACAGTATTTTAGATTTAGTAATAACTACGGATGATAGGCTAATTACTGATCTTCAAGTAATAGAACCGTTAAGCAATAGCGATCACAATATGGTAGAGTTTGTCCTCTCAGTAAGTCACTCGAAACCAACTAACTCGACTAAAATTCCTAACTTCCAGCACGCAGACTTTAGTAAATTTCGAAATAAATTGTCACACGTCAATTGGGAAAACGTAATGGGGAACTCCAACGCAAAACTAATGTGGGAATCGTTCGAAACAGTATTTAGGACTATAAATGAGGAATGTGTACCGTACAAAATTAAGCGTGCGAAAGTAAACAACAAGCCCTTGTGGTTTACTTCTAGAGTAGGAGACATTATAAAGAGTAGAGATAGGGCTTATAGGCTACATAAGTGCGATAAAGACAATTTGTGTTACGAAACAACTACATATCTCTAAGGCGTGAAGCGAAAAGTGTAATAAAAAAGTCCAAGCGCGAATTTGAAATCTCCATAGCTCGTGACGGTAAAGAAAACCCCAAGCGATTCTTTCAATACGTCAATAATAGAAATCCAGTAAAAAGTGTCTTGGGGCCTTGAAAAATGTAAACGGAGATCTAGTTTCTGAAAACAAGGAAATGGCTACCTTGCTAAACGAATTTTTTACGTCAGTTTTTACTATAGAAGATGTAACGAATATCCCTACGGTCATAGACATAATACCTTTTGATAATGGTAATATTTTGGATAATATTGTGGTTAGTGAAGGGGAGGTAATGCGCTATATTGATAAAATGAAAACGCGTAAATCACCGGGCCGGATTCCATATATCCCATACAACTAAAAGAATTAAAAGATAGCATTGTTGTGCCGCTAACAAAGATTTTTAATGCGTCTATTTCTGAGGGGTGCGTACCAGATAATTTCAAGTTAGCAAACGTAACACCTATCTTTAAGAAAGGCGATAAAGGTGCGGCGGGAAATTATAGGCCAATCAGTTTAACGTCTGTTGTAGGTAAGCTACTGGAATCAATAATTAGGGATCGTATAGTCGAACACTTAGAATTGCATAAACTAGTTAGAAATACGCAGCACGGTTTTAGGCGAAACAAATCTTGCTTAACTAATCTTTTAGAATTTTTCCAAAGCGTGGTTGACGTTTACGATAGACATCGGGCGGTTGATGTAGTGTATTTAGATTTTCAAAAAGCGTTTGACACCGTGCCGCACAAAAGACTCATTGAAAAAACTAAGGCTCATGGAATCAGGGGTGTAGTAATAAATTGGCTAGAAGAGTGGTTGCGAGGTAGGAAACAGAGGGTGGTCGTTGATGGAGCGGAGTCGTGTTGGGCTAATGTAGCGAGTGGCGTTCCTCAGGGTTCTGTATTGGGCCCCTTGCTTTTTCTTATATATATTAACGATTTAGATGTCGGCCTAGTCAGTACAGTTTCAAAGTTTGCGGATGACACGAAGCTGGGTGGTAGGGCGATTAATGACGAAGATAGAGGTAAAATCAGGAAGATCTGAATAAAATCGTTGATTGGTCAGTCACATGGCAAATGAGATTTAACGTTGATAAGTGCAAAATTTTGCATATAGGTTCGCGTAACGGTAATTTTGCGTATAGTATGTCAGGGAAAGATTTAACAAGCGTAGAGCAGGAAAAAGATTTAGGAGTTATAGTCACTGGTGATTTAAAAGTAGCGAAACAAAGTACAGCAGCGGTCAATAAGGCGAACAAAGTGTTAGGTTTTATAGCTCGAAATTTTGAGTACAAATCGCGCGATATTATAGTTCCTCTTTATAAATCATTAGTTAGACCCCATTTGGAGTACGCGGTCCAATTTTGGAATCCGCATATGCGCAAAGATATAGACAAAATCGAAAGAGTTCAAAGACGAGCAACTAAGATGATTCCGTCGCTTAGGTCAAAGTCGTACGAGGATAGGCTTAAGGAGTTAAAATTGACACACTCGAGACTAGGAGGTAAGGGGTGATCTAATCCAGGTTTTCAAAATTATGAATGGGTTCGATAACGTAGATAGAGATAGCTTTTTCGAAATATCTCAATATAATAGGACTAGAAATAACGGGTGTAAGTTGACAAGTAGAAGGTTCGAGACAGCAGTTGCCAAAAACTTTTTTACGCATAGAATAGTAAATAGCTGGAATAGTTTGCCGGTAGAAGTAATTAGTAGCACGTCTATAAACATGTTTAAAAATCGATTAGACGCATATGTTGATAGATTGGGTATAGTTTAAGGTAGTAAAATTAAGGCTTTGTGGGATAGATCCCACAGCTCAACACAAGTGTTGTGGGATATAGGGAGGCAGCATCTTGGGTTAGGGGATACTCTCTGTCCTTACACACCCCATTTAAAGAGATTCCTCTGCCGAGCGGTGCCCCCCATAGTACTGTGAGGTATTGAAAAACTCATGATCTTCACTTGCCCCACAAACACCTTTAAATGGGAGACCCAAAATGGGTGCACACACATTTCTACATTACTGTACAGTCTTTACAGCCACACCTACACTTTTCCTCCTAAGTATATATTGTAATGTATATGGTTGTAAATTTTGACTTGGTCCGCAATCGATATGGACCGTGACTTATTTTGGTTGGCAAGGTACCGTATTGATGGATACCGTAATGAAATTGACTGGATTCTTTGGATCTGATATATTTGCATGTCGTTATAAATAGATATAGAGTGTAACATATTTGTGGATAGTAGTCTATTATGACTTGATCCTCTGGATCCAGAGATTCTATCTTTAGTTTTAAATCGATAATTAATTAGTTTTAAATTGATAATTATTTAGTTTGTAAAAATTGGTCGTTGCCAATGTACAGGCAGTTTTACATAAATTTCTTATGTTCTTGTGGTTCGGAACCCACGTAAAATTGTAGGTCCCCTCCGCCACCACGGAGGACATACACAATACACATTACGAACACAGTTAGGTAGACCAGCCATGAGTGGATCCTAGGGTCTTTGTTTCTGAAACATTATAACATTATAAATTATAACTCGCATAAAATGCACAATTCCACGTCTTGTCAGGCAAACAATTTTCAGCTGACGTCTCTCTTTGAAACATGTTATGATGTAAATCTTATGATTTATTTATAATGTTATAACGCCATTTGGATTTCACTGTACGTAAAAATAATTAGTATTTTAATTGATTTATTACTTGTATCCACCGAATAACCACGTTTTTAATATTCGAAATCAGGCAAATTCGTATTTGCCTGACGACTTGCTGCTGTGTCAAATATATGTTATTATCTTGAATTACTAAACATTTAAAAGCAATATTTACGTATCATACTGGCAGGTGGGCATTTCTATATAGTCTACTTTTGAATAGTAAGTGAATTTTAGGAAATTTAATACACAACATATGGAAAGTGTTAATTTATATAAAATCTATCACATCTGCGTCATGGGTGTCACATGGCTTAGCCCACATGGCTTAGTTCTCAGTGTGAGTTGGCCTTCATTCGTGTCTGTGTATCCTACGTAGCTTGTGAATTTTGTCATGAAATGTAATATAAAAGTATTTGTGTTTGGGTAGCCTAATTTGTAAATTTAATCATGGAAGGCATATTATAAGGGATTAAAATCGAAGCCATTTAGTAGAAGAAACATCGAAGAAAAACTGATAATTCAAAAGGGTTGGCCTTTACCAGTTCTGGCTTGTAAAGTGGGCAATAGATCTTTTTCACACGAGTTGGTATTCTCAAATTGACTGGTGATGTGGAAGTATTGACAATCAAAACTTTATTGTTGGCCGTGCTTGTTGTTTAAACCAAGAGAAAAACAATCTTGGACTGATCAAGGCTATAGTAGTATGAAAAACATTTTGGGTAACAGTGCTGTTCACGCAAAATCTTCCTCACCTTAGCAATTTTAAAGCTTGGAAGTGTTTTGGAAAAACCAGTATTGAAAGTACAATTAGCAGAACATATGAGATAGGAAAAGGAAATCACAATCAGAAAGTTGATGAAATAGACAGAGTATCTGAAGCATTTAGTGAATGCTGTTTTATGTTTAAGTAAGCAGGAATTAGCATTTCGCGGACACGACGAAAGCAGTGACAGTAATAATAAAGGGAAGTATAGAGAGCTTTTAAGTTATTTTGCAGAGCTAGACAGTGTTTTTGCCAGTAGATTAGTTGCAAAGGAAGGATCTTCAGGGTTTTCTGGGTTGTCGAGTACCACACAGAATGAACTTATAACTTCGATTGCTAAAGTTATTGGTAACATTATTCACGAATAAATTGAAAAGGCTCCGTTTTATTTCGATTCAAGCTGACGAAACTACAGAATGTTCTGTTCAGTGTCATTTATCAATCATTATTAGATACGTTCATAATTATGATATCAAAAAGCGTTTTTATTTTTTTTAGTGTAAGTGCGGACAGAAAAGCTAGTGGTTTAGTGCAAACAATGTCAAAGTGCTTACAGTTATTTAGTAATGTAGAAAATAAATTAGTCAAACATATGATGGAGCTGCAGTGATGGCTGGTGAATTAAACGGAGTGC
The DNA here is from genome assembly GCA_023014485.1 of Bathynomus jamesi. Classification (NCBI taxonomy): domain Eukaryota; kingdom Metazoa; phylum Arthropoda; class Malacostraca; order Isopoda; family Cirolanidae; genus Bathynomus; species Bathynomus jamesi. The sequence goes on from JAJOZX010010929.1 coordinate 75,737, forward strand.
AAGAGAAACTAAGTCAGTGCGGTTACATATTTCATTCACTGTTATGCGCACACACTGAATTTACTTATTATTAAAGTAGCGAATCATTTACCAGGTGTCAAACGTTTTTTCTCTCACTAGAAGGCATTTAATAAATTTACTTCCTCAAGCACAAAGAGAAAGAATATATTTAATAATTTTAAAGTTACCATTCCAAGTTTAAGTGAAACACGCCGGTGCTATCGGTCAAGAACAGTATCAGCTATATTACGTCAGTGTGGAGCATTGAAAGAGGCTTTAGAAAGCATTTTGAATGATGAGCTTGTCACCATGTCACCATGAATACCATGTCAGAGGAAAGGCTGTCTAGTTTAGCAAGAATTGCCATAGAGAAAGAAACTGTAATATCGCTAGAGAAGAATAAAATGTTGCACGACAAAGTAATTGAAGAATTTGCATTAAAACCAAGAAGATTGGAGTTCATGTGTAAATAAACAAGGTAAGGCGATGTTTATTCCTAAATTTATGCCAGTTAAAAAAATCTACTTATCATACATAATACATATCACAGTGAAATAAGTATCAAATTATATATATATATATATATATATATATATATATATGCAAAGTCCCTGACCAGCCATGCGTGGCTGGCTACGAGGGCAGGAGGCGATCGAGAGCAATTCCCTCCTTCACCAAGTCCCGCAAATGAGGCGGGATGCTGCAGAGGGGTCGACCGCAGGTCGATCCTGAACCGTCGTTCAAACTCAACAAAAGTAACAAAAGTAACAAAAGTAACAAAAGTATATATATATATATATATATATATATATATATATATATATATATATATATACACACCACCAACCAGAAGTTCTGAAGGAAAATAACTGAGAATAAATGAAAACATAGTTCCATCATGCGATGCATATACAAATTTGTATCATAAGACAATATCATAAGGTAATCATAAGGTATCATAAGGTAATATATATATATACACACACACACTACCAACCAAAACTTCTGAAGCAAAGTAACTGAGAATAAATGAAAATATAGTTCACGTCATAAAAAGCATATTTTTTTTATGTAGAAAGGAGGGGCCTAAGGGCGAGCGCCCGCAAAAGTGATCCCTCTACAGAAGACGGAGAGAGCCAAAAACAAGGTCTCCAAGGCTCAATGATGCCTTTTTTTAAATATAAATTTTGAAAAGGTTGTGTAGTGTGTAAGATGCATGTATGTGTCGTGAGGAATAGAGAGAGAGAAGTGTGTGTTTCAGAGTATGCTGGACTGCTCACAGGGTAGATGAGGCACGGAAAAAAGACCAGCTAAGGAGGACAGTGACGGGAGAAACGGGAGTTCCAGCACTCCCTGACTCCTGCCTTAACATCCACCCCGGAGTACTTCCCTGGTCGATTGATGTCTACAATCTCCTCCTAGAGGAGGAAAGATTTAGTCGTAGCCATACAAAATTAGTTAATTTCCATAACCCTTTCAAAGGCAAATAACAGTAATTCAAATCGAGCTTCCTTGTATTATTATTATTATTATTATTATTATTATTATTATTATGACGATAGACTATGCTTTAAAATTGAGCATGGAAGGTAATCCACGTCAAGGAGAGAAAAGCGAGACAACTGATGTCCCCCAACAATGCTATAGAATTGTAGCAGTTTGTCAACACGTATTGGAAATTATTTACAATTTAGCATTCTGAAAAGTTAATCGCCAGAATGCGCAGAATTTATGTGGCAGTTATTAAAGCCACAGGTGGTTCGTTTGATGAATCTTATACTTAATTAATTTTGCAGTTTTTCTTAGATTCATATAACTAAGTATGCATTTTACATTTTTAATAATTATAGCAAATTCTTTCATAAACCAAATATTTGTTTTTCATTTATTTGACAATTGCGTCTGCTTTTAAATTTGTATTCTTAGCATATATATATATATATATATATATAATATATATATATATTATATATATATATATATATATATATATCAGGGCCGTAGCCACGGGGGGGATAGGGGGATATATCCCCCCGAAATTCTTCCCAAACTTAGAAATATATTCAGACAAAATACTTCTCTCTGCTTACTCCCCTTTCATGGAGCTCTTATTTTCTGGAATGGATTTACATTTCCGACTCACCGAACTCTATAAGGAGCTCATGTCAGTTAATGAACTTACGCTTCCGACTCTTAAGTTTGCTTGTTTAATTGGTCCTCTTGCCTACGTCACGAATGATGTCATTTTCTATTAATGTGCCCATTGGCCATGTGCAGTTGTCACTCATGATGTCAATTCCTAATATACGGTCAGTCATGCTGTTTACTTCCTTTGTTTTTCACGTGTTGTGGGTACTGTGAGTCTGTGACCTATTTACAATATGGCCAACAAGAGGAAAGCAAGTGTTTTAAATTATTTTGAGCCTGAAACAAAAAAGAAAACAAACAGTGATTTAATCTGTCCTTCTGACAGTGGTGAAACTTCAAATAGAAGTGAAAAAACTGAAAATGTTGTTTCCTCGGTGTGCGAGTCACAAATGTCTTTGGATATTGGCACGTTCCTCGAAAAATCATGTACAGACGAGGAAAATATAATATTCTTAAAAATCTTTGGGTACCCGGAGAATTATATAGTTTTCCGCCGGGTAAAAGAAACTTAAAATTTCAAAGGAAGTGGCTGACTGAATTTAAGTGGCTTGCATATTCTCGAGCAAGTGAAGGTGCATTCTGCAAGTACTGTTTTGTCCTTGCAAAAAATGTAGAAGTTGGTAAAGGAAATCACATAAGACTGAACGCACTAGTTAATGCTCCGTATATGCGTTGGAAAGATGCAAAAGAGAATTTTCGCAAGCACGAAACTAGCAATTATCACAAAGACAGCTGTGTTAAAGCACAAAATCTTTTGTCAGTGTTTGAAAATTAAAAAAAAGGATATCTGTACAACTTTAGACAGTGCCAAAAGACAAAAAACTTCAGAAAACAGAAAAAAACTCATGCCAATTATTGAAACCATTATTTTGTGTGGCCGACAAGAAATTGCATTGCGGGTGATAACGATGCTGGGATTTTGGAAGAAAATCAACAAAATGATGCAAATTTCCGCGCTTTACTGCGGTTTTAGGATTGGTGGTGGAGATGAGAATCTAAAGAAGCATTTCACCGAATGTGGTCGAAATGCAACCTACACAAGCCTTCAAATTCAGAATGAAGTGATTAATATTTGTGGTAATCTAATCCTGTCTCGTATCGTGAATCAGATCAGTCATTCAAAATATTTTAGTGTTCTGGCGGACGAGACCTCAGACATCTGTGGAGTGAAACAATATACTCTTTGTGTTAGGTACGTGTTAAAAAGTGAAGAGAACTATGTGCTGCGAGAAGATTTTCTGAAATTTGTTCCTATTCATGACTTTTCTGGTAGGGCACTTGCTGAAACATTATTAAACGAACTGAGAGAGTTGGGGTTGGATGTAAACTACATGTATAATGTGCAGCTATTATACAACAAACGCATCCTCAGGCTCTCTACGTTCATTGCTCTAGCCATGCCCTAAATCTGGCCCTTTCCCATGCTTGTTCAGTGCCAATAATAAGGGCTAGTTTAACGGTAATGCGAGATATAATAGCTTTCTTTAGACATTCTCCTAAGCGAAGTCATGTGCTGAAAAGTTGCATCAATGAAATGTATCCTGGTGCCAAAAGAACCCGTCTTCTGAAATTTTGTGAGACTCGGTGGGTTGAACATTTAGATTTAATTCTGTTACTGAAGGAACTTTGTGCACCAATTTCTCAAGCTTTAAACAGAATTCAGGATTTTACGGACAAAGAGTCTACAATGAAGGCTTTCACATTGTTAACTGCTATTGAGAGCAGCAAATTTTTGATATGCTTGGTTATTGTTAGTCAGGTGTTTGCACTACTGCATGGCCTTTGCACATTCCTACAGTCTAAACAATGTGATCTTGCTTCTTGCCTGAACCATGCCGAAGCTTTAAAAGATGAAATACAAGCCCTGAGGGACTCTGCCGATTCGAAATTTAAAGCAGTTTTCTGTGAAGCCGAAAACTTGGGTAAAAGTTTGAGTACAACAATTCAAATGCCACCTTCGGTCGGACGGAAAGGTGATCACTTTGTTACACAGAATGTTGAAGAGTATTACAGACGTTGTGCGTATGTGCCTTTCCTAGACTTTTTATTAAATGAACTAAATGATAGATTTCTCAACCATAAAACTGCATTACAAAAACTGCATTCGTTGTTGCCGAAGAGATCCATCTCTCTGACGGATGAGGAAGTGAAAAACTGCTGCGAAACTTTGTCCCTTCAGTGGCCTGACGATGCAAGTATTCGGGTAAAGTTCGAGGGAGAACTGAAGATGTGGAGACGAACTTGGAGAGACCAATATGAAAAGCCCATCGATTTCATTACTTCTTTAAATGAATGCAATGAAGAAATATTCCCAACAAATCATGCATTTTGAAAATAGATGCCACTCTGCCAATAACTACGGCCACTGCAGAAAGATCTTTTCAACGCTAAGAAGACTTAAAACCTACATAAGAAATTCCTCTGAAGAGAGACTGAATGGTTTGGCCTTAATGAGCATTCACCGCCAATTAGAAATACAACTGGAGGATGTTCTTCAAGAAATGTCAAAAAGGAAGAGAAAATTAAATATCGTCTCGTAAGGTAATGTAAACAATTTACATATCTTTGTTGAATATATATATATATATATATATATATATATATATATATAAAATTATGTATATACCTAGGACGTCCTAGGTATATATAGGTTCATATAACCCCCTCCGAAAAAAATTTCTGGCTACGGCCCTGACACACACACACACACACACACACACACACACACACACACACACACATACACACACGAGGGTGGGCTGAAAAGTAATGCCGCCTCTACTGGAATAATTCTGGATTGTGTAGAGGTAGCCAGATAAAATCGGTTTTGTGTTGTAACTTGATAACCCCACCCCATTCCAGATTGTGTAGAGGTAACCAGATAAAACTGGTTTTGTGTTATAGCCTGATATAGCCTACACTCATTCTACACGTTGGTTCAGTATCGATTGCAATGGAAAGGGGTAAAGATGTTCCCTTCAAGCAACGTGCCGTAATTGAATTTTTGACCGCGGAAAGTGTTGCTCCCATAGACATTCATCGGCGAATGCAAGCTGTGTACGGCAAACAGTGTGTTGATGTGAGTACCGTTCGACGTTGGGCGAGGCAGTTTAAAGAAGGAGAAGCAGGGCAAAAGATTTGCGAAACAAACTGCGAGGTGGAAGGCCTGTAACGGCAACCGACGAGTCTCATCGGAACTACGTTGACGAACTGATTCGTGGAAATCGTCGCATTAAACAAAATTAAATTGCTGCAATGCTCGATATCTCCAAAGAGCGAGTGGGCGCATTCAGTATTCTCGGTTACCGAAAGGTCTGCGCCAGATGGGTGCCTCGCATGCTTACTGCCGAGATGAAAACTGAGAGACCGCATTTGCCAATAAAATCTGCAGCGCTTCAAAAATAAAGATGAATTTCTGCACATCATTGTGACAGGAGACGAGACGTGGGTCCACCATTATGACCCTGAAAATAAATGGTAATCCATGGAATATCAGCACAAAAATTCACTGCAACCAAAAAAATTCAAAGCTAAAAAATCGGCTGGAAAAGTGATGACGAGTGTTTTTTGGGATATCAATGGTGTTGTTTTCGAAGACTTTACGGAAAGAGGGACAGCAATCAACTCTGCACGTTATATTGAAACTCTGAAGAAGTTGAAAAAACGGATCAGGAGGATTCGTACCCACAAAAACGCAGATATTTTTCACCATGACAACGCACGGCCTCACACCAGTGTTCAAAAGCGAGAAGCAATTGAGGATCTGCAATTCACCATCTTGCCGCATCCACCATATAGCCTGATTTAGCACCATGCGATTTTCACCTCTTTCCTAAACTTAAAGAACATCTCCGTGGAAATCGCTACGAGTCTGACGAAGAAGTTAAGGTCGCTGTGAAATTTTGGTTTCGTAGTCAAAGCTCCGAGTTTTACCGGGCTGGATTTCAAAAACTCATTTATCGCTGGCGTAAATGTATCGAGGTAGAAGGTGATTTTATAGAAAAGTAAATGTATCGTTTTGAAGAATAAACTCTAAGATACATATCTGCTTTTGTTTCGATAAAATCCTTCAACCCGTTTAAAATTTATTTGAGTGGAGGCCTTACTTTTCAGCCCACCCTTTTATATATATATATATATATATATATATAATATATATATATATATATATATATATATATATTATATAAGGTAAGTGGGAGTAAGATGCTACATATAGAAATAACACCCAAACTAAGCTAGTAGTCAAAGTAAAGCGTACCAAATGTAACGCATTTATTAAGTCATGAACAAGAAATATTAGAGTACAAAATAAGGGTACAATTAGCCACAATTTCCACATGTTTGTTGACTAACAGCGCACTCCTCATGCGTCCAGCGATGACAAATGAGACACTTCACCCAGTCACATTTTGGTCTATTCTTAACGTAGCAGTGACGATTACATGCTGCACAAAAGTTGTTATTTTTTTTGTGTCATCACTCGTACTGCTGTATTTGGGAAGGTTTTTCTGATCTTCACTCGAAGATGTCTCTGGAGATGGTTCCCTTATTTTCCTGGATCTACAGCGTCGCTTAGGGGCTTTCTGTGCAGGAGCAGTCTTCTTCAATACCTTTTCATTTTGCTTCTGTCGCTTTGTTTCACGGAAATCTGGTGATTTGAGCACCGCTGAATGCTGTTACACCTGCCAGTGGCCCGGGGCTTAGGAATTGCTGGAATCGGGCTAATGTGCTCAAAGGATGTAGACGGTTGAGGTTCAAGTGCAGGAGTTACTATGTTTGATGAAGATGTGGATGTTGATGGTCCACAACTATTACACCACTATTTAATAATCCTAGGTTATAATATAGTTGGGGAAAGATGCCACTGTGTGGTATCTTCCCTCAGCATATATGCTGGCATCTTACCCCCATCTTACGGTGTCAAACGCTTTTTGAAAATCTAAATACACTACATCAACCCCCGATGTCTATCGTAAACATCAACCACGCTTTGGAAAAATTCTAAAAATTAGTTAAGCAAGATTTGTTTCGCCTAAAACCGTGCTGCGTATTCTAACTAGTTTATGGAATTCTAAGTGTTCGACTATACGATCCCTAATTATTGATTCCAGTAGCTTACCTACAACAGACGTTAAACTGATTGGCCTATAATTTCCCGCCGCACCTTTATCGCCTTTCTTAAAGATAGGTGTTACGTTTGCTAACTTGAAATTATCTGGTATGCACTCCTCAGAAATAGACGCATTAAAAATCTTTGTTAGCGTCACAACAATGCTATCTTTTAATTCTTTTAGTTGTATGGGATATATGGAATCCGGCCCCGGTGATTTACGCGTTTTCATTTTATCAATCTAGCGCATTACCTTCCCTTCACTAACCACTATATTATCCAAAATATTACCATTATCAAAAGGTATTATGTCTATGACCGTAGGGATATTCGTTACATCTTCTATAGTAAAAAGTGACGTAAAAAATTCGTTTAGCAAGGTAGCCATTTCCTTGTTTTCAGAAACTAGATCTCCGTTTACTTTTTTCAAAGGCCCCAATAACACTTTTTACTGGATTTCTATTATTTACGTATTGAAAGAATCGCTTGGGGTTTTCTTTACCGTCACGAGCTATGGAGATTTCAAATTCGCGCTTGGGCTTTTTCATTACACTTTTCGCTTCACGCCTTAGAGATATGTAGTTGTTTCGTAACCACAAATTGTCTTTATCGCACTTGTGTAGCCTATAAGCCCTATCTCTACTCTTTATAATGTCTCCTACTCTAGAAGTAAACCACAAGGGCTTGTTGTTTACTTTCGCACGCTTAATTTTGTACGGTACACATTCCACATTTATAGTCCTAAATACTGTTTCGAACGATTCCCACATTAGTTTTGCGTTGGAGTTCCCCATTACGTTTTCCCAATTGACGTGTGACAATTTATTTCGAAATTTACAAAAGTCTGCGTGCTGGAAGTTAGGAATTTTAGTCGAGTTCGTTGGTTTCGAGTGACTTACTGAGAGGACAAACTCTACCATATTGTGATCGCTATTGCTTAACGGTTCTATTACTTGAAGATCAGTAATTAGCCTATCATTCATAGTTATTACTAAATCTAAAATACTGAAACGATTACCTTCCGCGTCTCCCTGCATTGTATCGTAATTCACGCTGGCGCAATTAAAGTCACCCATAACTAAGGCCTGCTCACTACCGATTATTCTCTTTAGTTCACGATATAACGCTTCGTTCGTATCAGCTGTTTGATTAGGGGGGCCTATATATAACCGCAACAACAAGTTTGAAATCGTTCAATTTAAGTTCTGCTACAGTCGAATCTATCGGTTCTGGAATTGTGTGCTTTACTTCTATAACGTTCGCAATATTATCTTTGATATACAACATAACACCGCCTCCTCGCCTACCTATTCTGTTTTTAACAAAAAGTCTATAACCTTTAATTTGATACTCCCCTACAAAGTCACGAGTTTCAGTGCTAAGCCACGATTCACTTATCGCAATTACATCATAGTCTTTACAAGCAATTAAAGAAAAAATTTCGTTTATTTTATTTCGTAGGCTACGAGCATTTAAGGATAGAACCTTCAAATTGTTTGTAACTGCGACACCTTCGCGAGCGCAGGGGAAATTTGTGGAATTTACGCTGGGACCGTTCGAGTCACGGCAGCCTGAAAAGAAGAGAGTATTATGAAATAGTCTCCCTAAACGCGCAGCTCCAACGTCATTAAGATGAAGTCCATCTTCGAGGAACAAGTCCATCCTGCCGTAGAAACTGCTCCAAAAATTCGCAAAATGCACTCCTTCCTGTTGGCAAAGAGACTTTAGGTTATTGTTAATATGGTCGCCTTGCTGTAAAAATCGTTACGTTGGATAATTCGAGGAAGTATACCTGTTAAGACAATCTTATTAGTTTTCTCCTTTAGTCGCTCTAGTAAGTCCCTGTACCTAGCCAGCAGTTCTTCCGATCTAGAATTTAAAACGTTATTAGTACCGACATGAATAACATACGTTGTGTCCTCGGAGGTACCGTCTGTAAATTGGTCAACACTATTAGTTATATCCTCCACCCTTGCACCAGGGTAGCAGTAACGGCGCCTACGACGAGGGTTTCTCCCACAGAATTCCTCGAGCTGCCCTCGAAAAATGGAATCGCCAACGAGTCGTATTTCCGGTTCATCAGCATCTTCGAAACCTAAAACAGAAAAACTTATTGCTTGTTATTACTGGTAGACAAGTCTTAGGTTTTCTCAATGGGGCTCCATTACGCACTCGAACGAAGGGTTGGGAACTAGGGGAAGAGAGAGGGCTATTAATACTATTTATATTATTAGTAGAAACTGAGGCAGGAGGGGTCGTAACTGGAGTCTCAAGGGATTCTAATTTTGCCGTCAGAAGCATCACGCTTTCTTCAAGCCTAACCCTGGCCTCCCTCTCACGTTCTAATTCGTTCCTAAGGACTTCAATGCTTGAGCACCACCTGCAAACTAACTGTTCATTATTATTAGCCATTGTAAACGCGTAAGCGGCAAATTTCCCTTCACAGCGACTGCAAGTACTTGACGGGGGTGCCACGCTTTTAATTAGTTAAAAAACACAAAAAAAAACGAGCGTTTGGAAATTAATAAATTACAACGTAGGTCTACCGCGTGCTTATTGTGCCGTCACCTGCGAAAACCCGCAAAAATGTTCTTGAAACGCAGAAACAGGTTCTTGTAACACAATTTTATGCTAAATGAATATATAATTAAGCTACCAACGAAAGATCTGTTAAAGAAAAAGTATTAAATGAAACTTATCTGTCCGCTGTTTACCGACTTAATCCCTTTTTTCCCACGGTAGGTGACCCTTCGGGAGGTCAGGTAGAGTGTGAAGGGAAAATGAACCTTAAGAAACCTCGTTTCTGATAGATTTGAAAAACAACAAAGGCAAACCAAGGGAATTTCAACCTTATGAAACCTCGTGTAGTAATAGAGTCGGGAACAAATAAGGCACTAGCTTGGTTTAGTCAAGTAATATAGTAATGAATAAATTCAATAAATGAAATATAGTCGTTAATGAATGATTAGTAACACGAAGTAATTTAGTTAAGAATGCACCAAACACTTTTTTTTTTTTTTTAAAGACACTTGAACGAAAACCACTTATTCACTTGGTAACCTTGGACGACACTCGATAAAACACGTCTGTTCACAAGGAAAGACTGATCACGTATATGGACCGTGACTTATTTTTCGTTGGCAAGGTACTAGTATTGATGGATACCGTAATGAAATTGACTGGATTCTTTGGATCTGATATATTTGCATGTTGGTTATAAATAGATATAGAGTGTAACATATTTGTCTATTATGACTTGATCCTCTGGATCCAGAGATTCTATCTTTAGTTTTAAATCGATAATTAATTAGTTTTAAATCGATAATTAATTTGTTTTAAATTGATAATTATTTAGTTTTGCAAAAATTGGTCGTTGCCAATGTACAGGCAGTTGTTACATAAATTTCTTATGTTCTTGTGGTTCGGAACCCACGTAAAATTGTAGGTCCCCTCCGGCACCACGGAGGACATACACAATACACAATTACGAACACAGTTAGGTAGACCAGCCATGAGTGGATCTTAGGGTCTTTGTTGGTCTGAAACATTATAACATTATAACATTATAACACTGCATTCCAATCTAGATTGCTTAGTTCTATGGTTAAGAACATGGCGGCCCATACAAAGGTTACCAGCCTACTGACTATGGCCCAGTTTATGATTTCAGTTAGCAATAATTTTACATGCATTTGCTATTTACCTACAATGGCCTATATAACAAACTTCCTAATATTATATCGCACGTGTACTTTAGGGTGGCCCACTTTTCAATTTTTTTTTAAAAGTATAGGTGATCATGGTTTTTCCCATTATTTGGCACTATACTAGCACATTGGTACCATTTTTACAAAAATTGATCAAAATTTAGGGGTCTCGCATCGACCTTGAAATTACTAGTTTTTTTTTAAACTTGCGTACTTTTTAACTTTTTACTGAATCAAGATAAATCATTAAGTAGGGATGTTTTCTGAATCCTCTTAATGAGAGAAGTCGTTTTGGTGTGCCTGCCAATGTCATACGACTAACGGTTTAAAGGTTGTGCCTGTATACAGGTAATACCAATGTGCTAGTATAGTGCCAAATAATGGGAAAAACCACGATCACCTATACTTTTCAAAAAATGAGTCACCATACCCGGGCGGAATGTATAATGTATATAGGTAATCAGAAAATGCACTATGCCTGTGCCAGGTACCTAACCTATTTCTTTTTTTGCAGATCATAACATTTTGAAATTCTGTCTGAGTTCCTCATCCTTTGTCATGGACAAATCGATGGCAACCATAACTGGAAGAACTCTTGAAGCTACAAATAGAGAGTCATCAAAAGGAAAGGCGAAAATAACATCGCTACCTTCTCTAAGATCGGCCTCGGAAATTTTTTTAGTTGGCCAACCGTCGTCCTCCATCAGTGGTAGCAAATTGCCAACAACACGGCAGGTTTTGCAATACTTCTTCAGTGTTATCCAGTACACTGCTAACAGGAAAGACGCATTCAAAGAAACCGTAAACAACGTCTTAAAGTTTTGGAACATGGCCCGCATTAAAACAATCACAAAGCTCAACTGCGAACGGAAGCTAGAGGCATTGTGGAAAGAGTGGCACTTACTCCAAAAGAGCAGAAAACGAGAAACTGACGCCGGAGGAAAACGGCAGAAGTTTTCGGACAGTGTGGACAAGCTGTGGGATATCGGAGCATCTGACGCTGTCGAAGATATAAAGAAGAATCGACTGCTGTCCGGCAAGGACAAGAAAGAAGACATTGACTTCTACCTCGATCAACGTGGTCCTCGGGTGGCAACGATGAGCGGGAACGATAAAGTTTTCGCTGTAAAAAGAAAGCTACAGGAAGGAAGAAAACGTCCTCGCCAGGAGCCGCAAACCTCAAAGTGTGCATACGAAACCGGAGATGAGGCCATGGAGAATGATGATACTGGCATGTCAGGAGAGTCGGAGACAGAACTAGCGTTCCCCCTGCCGAAAGAGCCAAGTGTGTCTGTCAATCTTCCTCGCCGCATCCTTAATGCACCTGCTGTCATGGAAGTGGCTGATCGTTTCCGCATGTCCAATAATCAGGTGCGTATTGTGTATAGTATTCATCGATAGCGTCAGTTTTAAAGTGTCCCGTAACCCACATGTATTCTTGACAGTTTCCTTTCCACTTTCCATTCTCTACATAGGTAGTAAGCATTGTGGCTGCTATCACATACGAGAACGTCTCAGTCGACGAGATGACGCTACTCCCCGACCTGATCGACGAGTCCTCCTGGTTCTTATTTGCAGGTCTGAAGATGTATGGGTCTTCGTGGCTCACCCTGCCAACTGATAAGTGGGACGAGAACGAGGACTTTTGTCGTCTGAAGGATGTGATCTCTAATCTCCAGGTCACCAATGACGTCGCTGAAAGAGGAGTCCAACTGATACAAGACTATGCGAACACGGTCACAAAGGACGAGGCACAGCTGCAGGATCTTCTGCAAGTGGTGGAAAAGAACCGGAAAGAGCTCGGCGACTTCAAGAAGTCATCACTCGCCACGATGACATAGCACAGAGGGACAACGTTGCAGCCAGTGACGTGTGATAGTGGTCAATACAATGCAAAAGTGATTGTTTAAGTTATTGTTTCTTTCTTCCTTATTTGTCTGCTATTTGCTGATTTTTTTGAAAAGTATAGGTGATCGTGGTTTTTCCCATTATTTGGCACTATACTAGCACATTGGTATTACCTGTATACAGGCACAACTTTTAAACCGTTAGTCGTATGGCATTGGAAGGCACACCAAACGACTTCTATCATTAAGAGGATTCAGAAAACATCCCTACTTAATGATTTATCTTGATTCAGTAAAAAGTTAAAAAGTACGCATATTAAAAAAAACTAGTAATTTCAAGGTCGATGCGAGACCCCTAAATATTGATCAATTTTTGTAAAAATGGTACCAATGTGCTAGTATAGTGCCAAATAATGGAAAAAACTACGATAACCTATACTTTTAAAAAAAATTGAAAAGTGGGCCACCCTAGTGTACTTGCAGAGGAATCTTGCTCTAGTTACCACAAACACTCAGGGCCGTTTCCTGGCATAAGCAGACTAAGCGGGCGCTTAGGTCCCCGCTGCTACTAGGGGCCCCTAGACAGGCTCCCAGGTCATAGCTCAGTGGGCAAGAATAGGAATATAGCTGAAGTTATTATTAATATTATTGTTATTATTATTATTATTATTATTATTATTATTATTATTATTATTATTGTCGTATTAATTAAAGTTTTTGTATGAGACAAATGTGATAAAACGGAGACATACGAACCGTTTTGGTCGTTATGTGTAAATAACTATTGTGAGATCTTATTTCTATATTATTTAACTTTATTCTTACTATATGCTTATACTTTCCTAAATGCTTAATTTTTCTAGTATTGTAAAACATTATTTCACAAATTTACTAATTATTAAGAGATTTTGTAACACTTTAAAACCTAGAAATATTTTCGTTATGTTTTCAAGTTTATTAATTCTTTTCTCATCTTTTTCAGATAATGTGAATTTTGTTGGTTAAAACCTAAATGGTCTGATTAATTGAATGTATTTGATTAACGTTACAATTATAGCAATTGAGGGGTCTCGCGTCTTAAGGTACCTAAGCGCCAAAATTAAAATTCGTCAGAAATCGCCTCCAAAGTTCAGCAATATTCTGGCAATAGTATCTCTGTTGTTAATTGAGCTAGAACGTTAATTTTTGGCTAAGTTAGAGTTCTAAGTATGATAATGAAGATATTGATGAGTTTGTGGAATAGATTTTCATATTTTATATTTTATATATATTTTTTTTATTTTTTTTATTTTCTTATTATGCCGAACTTTGGGTGAACGTTTGGCTGGCGATAGAGGTGACAAAAGTAGTTCGCTTCATAAAGTTTTCAACCATACTTCTAGTGTCGTAAGGTCATTATAACCCAAACCACGCGATAGAGGAAGGGTGAAAATAGTGATATCCATCAAAAACACGTTTTCGCCTGTGGTGGCGCTTAGGTACCTTAAGACGCGCGACCCCTCAATTATTATTATTATTATTATTTAGCAGATTAGTTGTGGTTAACTAGATGTGACTTCGTGCATCTTGGAAAATGAAACAACATTATCCATCAGGAGCTGAAAAACGGAAAAAGAAGAAAATAGAGGAGGATAAGCTTTCCAGTAGCACAGGTGAGATGTGCCACTTGTATATTTTTATGATTACAGTTCAGGCAACTAAGTTAGGTAGACCATCAAGCTAGGCAAGTGCTCAGGAATCGTGTAGAGTAAGCTAGTCTTTGTAATATTTATAATATTTCGAAATGTGAAATTTAATGGATCACACCTCAAATTCTGTTCACACATATCAATTATCAAACACGATAAGAAAGAGTATTTTAGCAAAAATTAACAGAATATGTAATGTTATGTTCTCAGGAGCACTACTGAAATATTTGGAAAAACCATCCTTAGCAAAGCCTGATGAGCATCATGAGCCAACAGCAGGACCATCCTCTATGCAACCTCAAACACCAGTAGAAGTAGAGCCTGATGAACCAACAAGTGGTCCATCTTCTGTTCAGCTTCAAACACCACACACAGGCATTTCTACTGAGCAACAAGAACCAAGATCTGCTCCACCGCTTGATCCGTATGACTGGCCAGTTGTCCTGTCAGATGCCTTGAAGACAGATCTGGTGTTTCGAGGACCATTTCAAATCAGTCCAGATTTCACATTCCCTAAAAGAGTGGACGGTAGAAGCGTTCATCACCATTATATGTACAGAACATTAATTAATGTGGAAAAAATAAAACGAAGCTGGCTGATGTACTCTAGAAAGAATGATGCTCTTTATTGCTTCTGCTGCAAGCTGTTTTCAAGGAAGTCGTACAAACTAATTACGGATGGACTTTCAGACTGGATAAACGTTGGTTCGCTTCTGAAAGGCCATGAAAATAGTTCAGAACATGCAGATAACATGGCAACATGGAAGGATCTGGAACTGCGGCTAAAAACTGGGAGGGCCATTGACCAAACTGAAATGTCATTAATGGAGGTAGAGCGAAGACGCTGGCGAGATGTTCTCACACGTCTTGTAAGTATAATCCAATCACTGGCAGAGAGAAACCTTGCTTTCAGGGGGTCTTCCTCTACATTGTACAATCGAGACAATGGCAACTTCTTGAAGGAGGTTGAGCTGTTTGCCAAATTTGATCCAGTGATGAAAAACACATCAGCAGAGTCGAAAGTGGCCAATATAGTCATTCAAGTTACCTAGGAAACATCATTCAAAATGAGCCCATTGGGTCCATTAGTGGGAAGATCTTGGATGCCATTCTTGCAGAAATAAAACAAGCTAAATATTACTCACTCATTTTAGACTGCACTCCAGACATAAGCCACCAAGAACAGATGTCGATTATTAATTATCAGAACTGTTAAAATGGGTGAAGTACCAGAAATAAAAGAATACTTCTTGGGCTTTCTTGAGGCTTCAGAAAGTACAGGCTTGGGTTTATTAGTTCTGATTCTGAAGAGACTAGATGAACTGAATATTCACTTTCATGACTGCAGAGGACAGTCATATGACAACGGAGCGAACATGAAGGGCAAGAACAAAGGTGTTCAGGCAAGGTTATTAGAGGAACTGTCGTGCACTCTATGTTCCATGTGGGGCTCACACTCTGAATCTTGTAGTGGCTGATGCAGCTAAAGCTTCCACAGATGCCATCAGCTTCTTTGGGAACGTACAAAAATTGTACAACCTTTTTGCAGCAACTACACAGAGCTGGACAATCCTAAAGAAGCACGTGAACATAACACTCAAGTCTTGGAGTGAAACCAGGTGGGAGAGCCGGCTTAAGAGCATTGAGGCTGTGCGATACCAGAGACACAATATCAGAGAGGCCCTGTTGGAAGTCAGAAATAATGCCACAGATGCCATAGCCAGGACTGAAGCACAAGCACTTGCAGAGGAGGTAGGGTCTTATCGCTTTCAGATTTGCACAGTAGTATGGTATGACACTATGACATTCTTCATGCAGTTAACCATGTGGGCAAACTTCTGCAGTCTCCTACAATGCAGTTTGATGTGGCAGTCAACCTCCTCACAAAAACAAAAGACTCACTCACCAGCTACAGAAACACAGGTTTTGTTGCAGCACAAGTCGTAGCTAGGGACATATGTGAGGAAATGAATGTGGAGCCTGTGCTGAAGGAGAAGAGGCTCAGATCCACAAAAAAGCACTTTGCTTACGAAGCTCCTGACGAACCATTTACAGAAGCCTTAAAGAGGCTGGAAGTCAAATTTTTCAAATGTGTTGGTGGATTGTGCCATCAGGTCAATAAATGAGAGATTCAAAACATTAGATGATGTGAGGGACATATTTGGGGTTCTCCTAAATTTCACTACAATGAACAAGGAAGACTTGTCCTGCAAGTGTGAAAATCTCTCAAAGATACTGAGCTCTGGAGCTGACTCTGACAATGATGGAAGAGAACTGGCCCTCGAAATTAAGAACTTGCCGACTTTACCTTCACACAACATGACTGCATTGGAGCTTCTCTCCTTCATTCATCAGAAGCAACTGGAGGAACTATACTCCAATCTCTGGGTTGCACTAAGAATTGCCTGCACTCTACCTGTGACAGTAGCGTCAGCCGAGAGGAGCTTCTCTAAGATGAAGCTAATGAAGAACTACCTCAGATCATCAATGGAGCAGGATCGCCTCAGTGGCCTTGGCATCATAAGCATCAACCAGGACGTTGGCAGGGAGATTTCATATGATGATGTTATTGATGATTTCGCCCAGAAAAAATCTAGGAGGCAAAAATTTTGAAGATACAAACTGTTCTGTATAACAGTTAGCTATTACACGATTGTATCGTAGAGTTAGTAATTGTTTGGTAGTTGATAATTGCATTATTTTTTTATACATAGTTGTCATTCATTCTAAATAATGTATAAGCTAATTTTCAGGAATTTCATGAAGAGTATATTTTCTGTTTGTCTTCTGAAAGTACATGTTTGTTGGTTTGGATATACTGTAAATGTTTCATTAAAATTGTTTCATAATTGTTTTTTATTAACACAGCCATTTTTTGTATGTGTGTGCTGAGGTGATGTAGTAAGGAGTGAGTTGGTGGATGGAGGGGGTGGGGCCTCAAATGGGTATACTGCTTAGGGCCCCCTAATGGCTAGAAACGGCCCTGCAAACACTCCAGCACTTTGTTGAAACGGGTGCAAAATGAATATCCACACATGTTCAACTGATCTCTGTAGTCGATGCTGCCCTCAACCGATAAATTATTGAACTACACCATCTATGGCATCTTACCCTTACTGGCATCTTCTCCCCACTTACTTACTCACTTACTTATATATATATATATATATATATATATATATATATATATATATATATATATATATATATATATATATATATATATATATATATATATATATATTAGGGTGATTCAAATATGGGGGTAAAAATATTTTGTTTATATTATATTTTAATGTGTTCAACCCTTTAAATGGTTCATTTCAGCATAAAAACAACTATCCTAAAATATTTTAGCAAATTTTTAATGTTTAGGGGTTGCTACCAGCAATTCAAAATTGACAGAACGACTCAAATTGTCAAATTTTTCCAATATTGTTGTACAGTTTTCCACACCACCCAGGAAGTACAATACAAGGCGCATTGCTTTTTTTTAATGTGGAAAGCTCCCCCGTAGGTCCTACCATAAGCACAAGCATGCATAATTAAACTAGCATGATATTTGAGATATTAGCTGTCCTTACTTCATCAATGTTTCTTTTTTTCTATCAGGGTAAACAGCCCTGTAGTTTTTCACTACTTGTAGCAAGAATTGTTTTTGATCTTCGTCATGTGTTAGTATTTTATTATATTCATCCATTAATTTTACTCCTCTTTCCGCTACATCATTCACGACTTTCCACTGTTTGATAGATTTCTTAGCGGAGTTATACTCTTCATCATTATGCCATTCTTTAGCATCTTTGAGTAAAAATTTTGAACTAAATTAATTCTGTTATTGTAAAGAATCTTTGAGTATTTGATGTGACAAAATCTTCTAATTTCTTCGTTGGAATAAGTGCAGGATCTAGAAAAGCCCGTTTTGCAGGAAGAGTTTCTGTTGTATTTTGCAAGGCCTTTACCATTTTGTTTTTTGTTTCAGTAAGCACTTTATCATCATAAAACGCCAAGGCTACCAGTCCTTCTGATAGGTACCAGAGGTGACCTAACAGTTTTTTAATAGCAACAGATGCAATTGTGTCATTTATTTGTTTGTAGACTACAAGATTCTGTAATAATTCCAGATCAAGAGATTTGAACATAAAAATTTTTAATGAATATATAATTTTGGCCATCCACCTAGCCCGATGAAGTCCTGCTGGATGTTTAAATTTGATTCCACCTTTTGGTTCACCTCCCAAAAAAATAATTATTAACTGCAATAGTTCTAGGTAATCGTCTCTTGGTTGGAATGTATCTAGTTGATTTGCTGCAAATGTAATTATGTCATCTTTGATGTCATGAATATTTTCATAGATATCTGGATCTGATAATGCTGTTTCGTAGTCCTCCTTATTAATGCTTGACCATTTTTCTCTGAACTTCATAAAAAGGACTATATCTGGGCCACAAGATGGTGATAAAGACTTTGAAACAACAGCTTCCAGCATAATTTCAAATATGTGGTGTCGACATGCCAGCCACAATAAATCGTTGTCGAATTTTTGTTCTAGAAGAATAGCTGCAGCATTTCTAGGACCAGTATTGGCTGCCGTTGTATCGAAATACATGCATTTTATTTGTTCGCAGATGCCCCATTCAAGCGATGTCTGATACACAGCATTTGCTGTCAGGAGACCAGTACCTGAATCCAGTTTAGGCACACCAAGAAGTTGATCAACGCCTTCTCCTGAAACCAATACGAGCAGACGGTCAACAATATGCATTCCTGTAATATCTTCAATTAATTTTCCATCCCAGTGAATTGTTAGGGGCACCTCTGGCTTGAATTCTTCTTTCAGGTTCTCTGCAATTTTCTTTCTATATTTTATCCTCTCTTTACGAATAGAAGAGTAGCTAACATTGTACTTTTCTGGATTTTTTCCTAGACTTTGAATTGTTGACATTAAAACTAGAGACGCATTTCTGTCACTCAATTTTGCAACATCAAGACTTCCTAATAATTTATCATCAAACAATTTTCTACGTTTGCCAACCTTACTTTTCCATGTTGAAGGTTGTGCAGCACAGAAATCAGATTCATCATTTTACTCTCCTCTGATTCTGATTCTCATGATGTACTGGTGAGTATGACAGCCTCTTCATTCTTCTTTCTTTTGATCTCTTCTTCTGCTTTCCTCTTTTCATAACGTTGTTGCTTTTCTGCTGCTCTTTGCTCTTTTCTAGCAACAGCCTTATCAATGGTACCCATTTTTCCATGACGGCCTTTCTCACGTTGCATTTTCAAGAATTTCTTATCATCTTCTATTTTTATAAGCTGCATAGCATTCTCATGAGCAATGTCAAATAAGTTTTCCAGTTTATCTTTCCATTTTTCTTCTTTATTATTTTGTGATCTTTTCAATTTGTTTGCTTTGTTTATCTTAAGCAGCTGCCATTCCTTCAGTATTCCTTGAATTTTATCTACTACATGTAGTCTTTGTTTTGCTGGTATTCCTGCTTTTTTCCAAACTGCTAGAACATCATCTGCAGTAGAGCAGCATGATTCTCTAATGCCTTGCTTTTTAATATTTCTGTAGTGCATGAAGAGGGCCATCATTTCCTTCTCTGATGGTAATACTGATGTTTTTAGTACTGCAGAGGGCTGCCCAATTAGCCATACTTCAGTTTCTTTTCTTGTAGAACTTCTCCCAACTGAGCAACTAGGTGATGGTGAGTTAGGCCTAGCTTCCATAATCGATTAATCGGTATAAAAATTACGAGTTCCAAACAACAATTTAAAGCAAACTAGTATACAAACCATTAATTCAAAATTCTGAAATAGAAACAATTAAACATAAAATCATAAGTTGTAAAAACAAACAAATTGAAAAAAAGGGAAACTTTGACGCCTGGTAGCACATAGTAAATTGTATTTAAAATTCACCAAATTTGGCATACACTACTTTTTTGTCATAGGAAACAAAAATACAGGTTGAACAATTAAAAAAAAACTTTGATTTTTTTGAATCACCCTAATATATATATATATCGGGTGATTACAAATTATCTTCCGAATTTAAACATTTATTATGAAAAAACTAATAAAGCCTCAGCGAAAAGCAAAATATACAAATAAAGAATACTTCAGAGAATTTTTATTTATAATATTGAACACGTCAGAGATAGCCCTAAAGTTAACGTGTTTTACGCTCTTACCGCTGAGAAAGTGTAAGGTCCATTCTTATTTACTGAACAAACAATTAACGGTATCATTTACCGCAATATGCTACAGCTGTGGCTGATGCCCCAGCTGCTAGAGGACAAAGCTGATGTGTGGTTTCAGCAGGATGGTACGCCACCCAGGGGCGGATCCAGGAATTTAAGCAGAGGGGGGTCCAGTCTTGGTGGGGCTCGTTACTGATATGTCCTCGGCCTTCGGCCGAGGACGCGCGAGCGCCAGGGGGGGTGCCCGAGGGGGGGGAGTGCCCCCCCTCGGTAGGAAATTTTCATATTTGAAGATAGCTTTAGATGGATTTGAAGTATATTCCCGTTATCAAAATCCTGCTTGTTCACACACCCAGGCCATGTCTGAAATGTCTCAGGATCGGACATAAACTTTTTTTTCTTTATTCTTTTTAAAGAAATTAATTTTGTGGCAACCGGGATACATGTACCTTAAGCCATTTTAAGTCTTCAGGTCTTATTTTTCATATATAGGAGCAAACAAACACAATCGAAACATCGTTGGTCACCGTGAGCAGGGGGGGGGGTCAGGACCCCCTCGACCCCCCCTGGATCCGCGCTTGGCCACCCTATTTCCACAATGAGGTTACAACATTCGTGAATGAGCAATTGCCTGATCGTTGGATCGGGCGTGGGGGGGGCCCATTCCTTAGCCGGCTCGTTCGCCCGATCTATCCCCTCTTGACTTCTTCCTCTGGAGCTGTCAAAAATGAAGTTTTTGTTCTACCAATGGCAACAACTTTGGAACATTTGAAGGAAAAGATACGTGAGGCTGTTAGAAAAGTTCCGTATGATATGCTACAAAATGTATGGAGGGAAACAGAATACCGCTTTGATGTCTGCAGAGCCACAAAAGGAGCTCATATTGAACTTCAATAGCTCGTAAATAAAACTTTCTTGAGTTCTTCTATATTTGTATAGCTTGCTTTTCGCTGTAACTTTGTTAATTTTTTTATAATAAATGTTTGAAATTGGGAAGATCATTTGTAATCACCCGGTGTGTGTGTGTGTGTGGTGTGTGTGTGTGTGTGTGTGT